>ML739055.1:0-146198 GCA_009193565.1 Aspergillus coremiiformis | reverse complement strand
CTAATAATTCTAATAATTCTAATAATTCTAATAATTCTAATAATTCTAATAATTCTAATAATTCTAATAATTCTAATAATTCTAATAATTCTAATGATTCTAATGATTCTAATGATTCTAATAATTTTAAAAAAAATCACAAATGAATGTGGGAGGACGCGCTTCGCGCGTCCGACCATCTCTTGTATACCATCTATGCGAACGACTTGATATCATCAAGTCATTTCGTTGACCTTTTAGCTCAGCGGTCAGATGGCTGAATTATCAGGCGGAATCACACTTATATAATATATTATATAATATCTATAGTATTTTTACAATGTCTCTTGTGTATATCTGTATAATTTTAACTTACTCTTTCTTAGACAAAATCTAATATATAAATATAATTATATATCTATTATTAATAATATATATTAAGATATCAAGTATGCTGTTAAATAAGAACCGAAGATTTACTAGAAATTTAATTAATATATAATTATTCTTAAAAAAAAAGATTATTTATATCTAGTTTTTACTTACAGTAGAATATACTAGTCTTACTATTAAATTATTTTATATTCGACGATAAGTATAAGAAAAAGATTCTGGATTTGTACTGTGTTCTTTACAGATATAGGATTATCATGTGCTTTTAAGTATTCTTATCTAGAGCAATATTGCAAAGTGGACACTAACTTAGAGCCTCGTCAGGGCCTTTCGTGGCTCACTGCTGCTTTAATTGTTAGGCTGCCCTCATGGCGCACGACTACGAAACCGCTGTGACGCCTCGGATAAGTCCAATACGGCCTGAATCGTCTTCACCCTCGAGACGGTGTCTAGTTTGCGTTTCTCCCTTCGTCTGAGCCTCCCACTCTGTAGAGGCGCAGAAAGACCCGTGATGGTACTGTGCAAAATACGTTGTAGACAAAGATAAAGTGCTTCCATATATTGGTTCTTTATGATATACTTCAATATAAAACGGGATGTAAGAAATGCCCATTCACCTCCTGCATGGTGCACACACGTGTAGCTTGAACTATAGGGCAAGATATGGTGTGAAAAGTTTCCAGCATACCGTACTAAACTTGATAAACTCTAATTAACTAGCCTGCGGCTCGCACTGGCAGTGCAGTTCTATCTACATCAGATGACTGCAGATTTGCAACAGCATTCGCATGCCGGGGTAGACGTGAGAGTTGGAGAGTCATCTGCAAGGGGCGTCCCAGTAGCCGATTTACCGGCTGAAATTGAAGCCAAAGATGTACTGTCTGTAGGCGTCGACGTGAATATCGGAGTTGGAGATTGATCAGCACGGGCTGTTTCAGAAGTGGACGTGCCGATTGCAGTTGAGAACGAGGACTGACTGCCTGCAGAGATCGGCGTGGTTGTCTGAGAGGAACCTGGATTCCCAATGCTACACCCACTGGGCACTTTAAGACCGTTTTCTAGCATATAACTAAACATGTCTCCCTGTCAGTTAAGAAAAGACACAGTGTTATTTTTATTAACTATTACCCAAGCAACCTGCTCTCTATTTTCAGTGTTATATATATTAATTTTTATTAATTTATTATTAGAACCGGCACCAACAAAATCTAAGAAATATTAATAATAATATGGTAATCTTTGATTTAAATTAGATACTTATCTAAATAATAGGGACACAGCTCAGCGGTGGTAGAACTTTTTGCCAAGATTCTCTACCACCGCTGAGCTTTTATACTAGTCTGAATTGAGTGAAGGTCAGCGGTGGTAGAGAATTAAATAGAAAAGCTCAACGGTGGTAGAACTTTTCACTATTAATAAGCTTAATATAAATATTTTACTATTATTACAGACTTTTATCAATTTTATATAGAAAAAAAATTATAAAAAAATTTAAAAAAGAATATAAATATATTATAATATCAATAATCTTTATTATATATATTTTTTTTAATTTTTTATTAATTTTTTTTATTATTAAAAAAGAATATATTATTTTAATGTTCTTTACTAATCAATTTTTTATGGGTCGTGTTAAAAGGACCTCCCGTAAAGCCATTTGGACCGCCTACCAACTAGATATGGTTAGCTCCCGGTGCTAGGCCTAAACAGGAAGGTAGAATTTAGATATCTAAGAAATCATACTAGTAAAATCTTATCAAAATCATTAAAAATATAGTAAGAAATAATTATTTTTATATCTATTCTAATTTCTATACTAAAAACACTTAAAGCATTGTATATCTATATCTTTAAAAATAAATGATCTTTCTGACTAGCTAGATAACTATTTTATTATTAATTTTGACCAATCAGAGATCTTAGATAAAAATAATAAAGCATTAAATAAAGCACTTTTTTATTTCTGTTAATTCATTTTTTTGTATAGAGTATGTAAATTGATATATATATAATCCTAAGTATACCGGGTATATAAGATACAAGCGTACTCAGTATGGGATCGCTGGTATATATACTATCTATATAAACAACTTGATATCATCAAGTCATTTCATTGAATCTTTTAGCTCAGTAGATAAATGGCTGAATTATTACTCTATAAGTCAGAATCATATTAATTCTACTATTTTAATTCCTTACCGCTTCCTATTTAGGCCTAGCGCCGGGTAGGGAGGTCCAAATGGCTTTACTAACTGTATTAGGTTTAGTGGGCGGTCCAAATGGCTTTTTGGGAGGTCCTTTTAACACGACCCTTTTTTATTATTGTTGATTTTCACTTAATATACGGAGTAGACTAGTATTAAAGCTCAGCGGTAGTAGAGATTTTTTTTGGAAGGGTCAGCGGTGGTAGAGAATTCCCCTGAAAAGTTCAGCGGTGGTTGAGAAATATAAAGAAATGACGCTAGCTCTACCACCGCCGAGGGTTTCGCCGTTCCGGGGTTCTACCACCGCTGAGCTGTAAGCCCTGTTGAAACCCCTCACCTCGAGAAACGGCAAGAAGTCCATCTTTCTCCATCCACAACCGGGAAAATGATCCGATGGCGACAGTCGACGATGGCGAACTCGTCTTCTACCCGGCATATTGCTTCCGAGCATCCCCAACGCACTTCGCCTGGGTAAAGATGGGAGCAATAGATGTGCATCTATTGACAAGGAGACCCGGATTCGAAGGTATGGAAGTACACTGTTTAACATTCTTTCATGAGAGTATTCCCGACTATTTCATTCCCCTCGTCTTTCTACCTTTGAATCACCTTGTTTGAGAATTCGGTTTTGTTTTCTTTTTATTTATCTCTCTTTTTTTTTATATATATCGAGGACATCCGCATTGAATAGGATGGATAGTGATATCCGGCGCAAAGCATGTACTACGACATCAAGGCGGGGATTTCCTCTTTCTCTATACGAAGCGCGCACTTTACTCTCCAGTTCACGTAGCATAACATAGATATATATACATATATATATCTAACGTCCAACCTAGATCAATCCACATTCTTCTACTTGAACCACCCCATCCGCTTCGTCTCCCTCGTCGGCATCATCGTCGCCCGAACAGAATACCCCACACGAACCATCCTCACGATCGACGACAGCAGTGGCGCGACAATCGATGTTATTGTCCTCAAAGCCCCAGTCGCCGACGACGATAACAGCCAGTCCGTTCGAGGCGGCAAAGGAGGGAATCCGCAATCTACTTACGCGACCGAACATGTCGCAGCTACGAATAAGACTACTCTGGACACAGCAGTCTTGGTTCCGGGAACTGTGGTTCGGATTAAGGGTACCTTGTCGGTGTTCCGGGGTGCAATGCAGATCCAATTGGAGCGTGTCTCCGCGATCCGGGATACAAACGCCGAAATGCGATTTCTGGATCAGCGGAGTCGATATCTTGTTGAGGTGCTTTCTGTGCCGTGGAGGTTGCCGGAAGTGGAGATTGAGAGGTTGCGCTACGAAGCGGATGAAGAGGAGGAGAGACTCGAGGAGGAACAGGAGAGGATAAAGAGACGGCAGCGAAGAAGGATTGAACGGGAGGAGAAGGACCAGCGAAGAATTGAGAAGCTGTGGGAGCGAGAAGAGAGACAGAGAGCTAAGGAGGCTCGATACTGTCGGGATGCTGGGGCGAAATTCATGCGTGACGTTGAAGAAAGAAAGGTATAGTACCGCTGGAACGGTAATACGTTGATTGCTATGCTCTGTATCCTGGCAGAGCTTATAACAGACATGACTGAGCTAGGTTTTTATATTGTGCAACGAAAAGAGCAACTTTATGACATGTTATACATAAATATGGCCGTAACACGTGATTCATTACACAGAAGACTCGTGGGGCAAAAAAAAGAAAATATAGACAAAGCGAAAAAGGAAAGCACTTGCAAAATGGGAATCAATTAAACTTCGAAATGCGCTAGAATCCAAAAAAAAAAAGTCAACTTGGGCTGTCATCTTATCCAGATGGAAACGATGGAGCTTGTTTCAGCACATCACTTATAGCCATACATCTTATAGTCGTAACCACCAGTACTGCCAACTGGGCCTCCTTGACTATCGAGTGCGTCGCGGTAGTACTCTTCTCCATCCCAGCTGCTTCTTTGAGGAATGTAATTGTTGTATTTATTCTTCTCGCGCTCCTTTTCACGCTCCCGGAGGGCTTCGTACAGCCCCCAGTCTTCATCACGGCCGGTATGTCGGTAGAGTCGACTGTCGTCAAGTATGTCCCCTGCGCTGGTGGAGGCGCCAAAACGGTTATAGTAGTCGTCGTCCCTTGCGTATCTGGAACTACCATTGTACCCCAGCAAATCACTTTCAGAATGCCTGTAATCACCACCTGCCCTGGCTCCTCGTGACGGGCTCCGTGACTGCCCCATGTCGGTCTTGGAATGTTGAGTGGTGCTGGGTCGAAGGTAAGTAGGGTCAGGACCTTGAGACTCAGAAGCTCTAGGTTCCGAGGGAGCTGGGCTATCCCTTGGGATGGAGCCTGTGGAGAACGAGGCTTTATGCCGACGAGCAGTTTCCGGGAAATCATCATATTCTTTACCTCCACCTGGTTGGGCGGTATATGGTTTCCTCTCTCGTTCGATAGGACGGGAAAGAATTTCGATTTCTTCCTCATCGCCATCTGCTACAGACGCCTGGTATGACTTGCGTTCTCGCTCACTGTATGAAGGAGCTGAATCTGCTGCGGTTGCGGCCGAATCATGATGAGGCGGTTTGACTTTCTCGAATTCCTCGTCCACATCAAGCATGCAATGCCTCTCGATGGACTTCTTCAATTCTTTTTGTAACGCAAGATTTAGTATCTTCTCGAACGGAAACAATGATTGTGGAATCTCCTTGGGAAACCTCTCTTTCTTGTTGTCCGGATTGCTGATAGGCATATTCAGCACTGCCTTCTGCAACCGCTTATATTCCGTTTCGGGATTGACTTGGATCATCAAGGTAGCCCATTTCTCGAAACCTCGCGGCGTTAAGCCCGGGATCTCCGGTCTTTCTTCGAGCTTGCCCTCTTTCTGTACCAGATGGTGTTCGGCTTTCACTTCTCGGAATAATCTCGAGATGTGGGACGTGTTATCATCGAAGATCACTAAGTGGCCAAGTTAAATATGTCCGCTTGAAGGGATATGTGGATTTAACTAACTCTGCCAAGGATAGTAATCCCCCGGTACCCTAGTTTCTTCATAAAACTGCTGCAACTTTCCCGGAAGCACGACGAGGCTGTTTTTGGGTTCATAGTCTTCGATCTGGCCTTAGGTTAGAAAAGCAGTCCTAATTCCCTCATTGCGATACTCACCAAGTGAACAGCAATCCCTCTCAGGAATTGACTAAGCTTTTTAGTAGGTTCCCCATCCTCGAAAAGTGTCCCCCAGATTCTTTCCAGCGTGGTTAGCTCCGTGACAGTCGCTTCCCTTGACGGCGGCTTTGGTCGAGAATCTACTTTCTGACTATGATCACTCATCTGACTGGTCGGAGATGCTCGCCTCTCTGATGATGGTGCTGGGGATGCTCTGGGTTGGGGATGTGGGCTGGCGGAGTATCCAGTAGAAGGTGGCCGTGATTGATAGGGGGTATAGTCATAGGTGGCGTGGGGCGACGGGGATGAGGTATCTTGTGTAGCCACGGCCGGAGAAGGAGTAAAGTCGCTAGGGAATGCAGTTGGTTGCCCATTTGCCCATTGTTTAGGCGGCCGAGGCGGGGGCCGAGGCGGGAGGTATTGGTCGCTTTGTAGGTTCTCCAAGCCAGTCTCTTTAAGCTGCTGAATGACGGTCGCCGTTATCTGGGTTAAGACCTCCGGGGATAGATATGTAGTTGTGTTAGCCTTGTGAAATGCGGAGTTAACAGCCTCGTTGATCCTCCCGTCGTAGGGTTGTTGCCACGTATTCGGTTGTGGTAGAGGTTGAGGTTCCGCATATGGAGACACTGGGGCTTGTGGAGGAGCCGGAGGGGCCGGAGGGACTTGAGGTTGCGGCATATTGAGACGGTCGGGACCATACTGAGATGGATAAGGGGGCGTGTACGACGAAGCTCGGTACTCATTCGAGGTCATTTGATCCCCATTGCCCGTCTGATAATATGGAGCCGAGTTGTTCTGATAGCCATCGTAAGCCATCAGGAGAAGGGTCTTAGGCGTCGAGTATTTGGCCGTAGGATTTCCTGGTAGGACTTGTAGTCACCGATACAGTCAAAAAAGGAAAATGACAAATAGACCGAGAACTGGATTATGATCCGATCGTATGTGGCGGTCTCCTTTTTTTTTTTTTGCTGTTGCTTTGTGTGTGTCAGAAGCAAAAGGACAAAGATGAGCGACAAAGATCAAAAGACAGTATGGAGGAGGGGACCTGCGGGGTTTCCCTGCAGTGGATAAATCTGGAGTAAGTGGATCGTGACACAATTTGTGTAGAGTACGGAGTACCCCGTACGGAGGACAGACTCTAGAGAGTACTTAGGTATGTATGTACGTACCTCTGGAGTATTCCGTATTGATCTTGAACAATCACACAGTTGGCAGGTTGTCTAGAGAGAAAGCATAAAATGGAAAGACTTTGGAACAAAGCATCTCTTGTAAGGACTAAAGGAAGATCATTTGCATTGTTTGCGATGGATTAAATCACGAGGGTCTTTTTTAGTGTTTTAGAAATTTATTAAATGTAGTATTTAATCCAATTAAATTAAATCTCAGTCGCCAACAACAGCCATACGTCATCCCCCCCATACATCTTTTTGTATCCTCATGACCTCAGAGTATGTAAGCAAGTTACGGAGTACTACTTACAATATATGTACTCTGTATGTATGTACATAAGGTATGTACATACATTACAGTAAGGACACCGTACAAAGATTTATACCATCGCAAATACGTTCTAGATTCAATAGCTATTCGAAAATACAATTTGCAATTGAGTTGGTCAACTAAAATTCAATTCATTCGATTCCCTCCCTGCAGCTATCTTCAGTTGCGCTCTCTTTTCAAGTTTTCATGCGTAACTATCAAGGGGATCAGCCGGTCAACCACGGAACGGTCTCTTTTGGATTGTGGGGGAATCCTACCAGATCCAAGATCCAGACAACCATGGTACTGTATGTACTAGAATTCGATTAGCTTAGAGATAATCTTCGACACTGTCATTGCCTCCGTCGCCTTCATATGGTATATTGTGTCCGCTAGGTTCAGGGGTGCGCATCGCTGGGGGACTGCTTCGCTCGGGTCGCATTTTCTGTTCACAGAGGGCAGTCAGTTTCAATCACTGCAGCGTCACTTCATACCAGCCTGCGATCTCACCGGGATTTTTGCAAAATTCGAAGGCTTTTTCTGGACCGACGAAGGCTTATTAGACCTGGAACTCTCAAAGGGGCTGGCCCGAGGACCATGGGCTTTTGCCGAATTAGCGGTGATCCCCCAAGATGCCCAGCCGGTATGAACGCCTTCTGGAACAACTGGACGAGAGCTAACAAGGCGATGAGGCATGCCATGTTGGTCATAACCAGTGTATTCACGCTCGTTGCTTTTACTACGAGAGCTCTCTTGCGGATGTTCGGCCTCGACCCAGACTCCCCCCCCAACAGAGTAATCGTCATCGTCATCGACATCATCACTGTCACCTTCGCCATAAACCGAAGTGCTGTAGCTATACCCGTCATCCACCTGGCTCTCCAGATACGTCAATGCAATTCTTCAGCTATGCGAGGTATGTTAATTTTTGGAGACCTACAGAAGTCGCAGTAGTTTCCTGGACAGTAGACATCTCGCTTTCGGTGAGTAATTTTTGCTCTTCGATCACAGGATCTGTTTCCGTATGGTTCTGAACGCAAGTCAAGCACCTCTATGAAAGACTACTGTTAGCTATGTGAAATCATCACATAGAGGGAACTTCCAAGACTTACCGCCAAATCACGATCATGCCTCTGGGCTTTGGCAAATTCTTCAAGACTCTTGGTCTTATCGCAAATGATGCACCTGAGTTCCACAGTTTGGCCGCCCACACATTCGCGGCATTTGGCATGCCCTGGACCCATGAGAGCCCGGTCACCTTGAACTACCATTGCATTGCGTAGGACATCGAGCTGTCTTTTGGAGTATGTACTATGCATACGCATTTTTTTACACGTGATGCACTTGACTCTGGAACGGGCGGCTGTGAGCTTCGCAAACCTTAGCTGGGTAATGAAGGAGACATCAAACCTTTCGGGAATAACTACTCTCTCAAGCCTAGTATTCTCAGTGAGTGAGTTCTGCCTACATCTATCTGGTACGTGTACCGGGAATAACTTACTGTCTCTTGATAGCATCGCTATAGCCCCCGGAATAGGCGTTACGCACACGATCCCCCATAGTGGAATATTAGGCCAAAACCAGAGTAAATATCAAATGAACCCACGTGCCAGGAAGCGAAAAAAGGCCAATATAGATAGAAAAACTAGAGGATGTTACGGAAGGGATAGTTAGTACTAATGAGAGAGGGAAGATAAACATGTAAAAATAAATAGCTATTGCTATTTTGATGCAGATAGGGGCCAAGCTCAAAACTCATGGGTTGGCGAAGCAATGAAGAGGGATTTCCAACAACTAGTGGAAAGAGCAAACAAACTCACCTCCAGTGGAGTAAGGGACGATTGCAGACAAGCCAGTGGAATAACTCTAATTGAGAGTAAGATAATGCGCTCCAGGCTGCTTCTTGCTTTGACTGAGGGGGTTTTTTGATAACCACAAAAAAAGGCCTCACTGCAGGGGTTTGTCTCTTCCTGTGGAGATCTAGTAGAGAAAGTACTGGTAAAATGGAAGATGGGACTAAATGTGCGAGTGTATTCACATCGCATTGCATTCACTCTGCTTTCCTTTTTCACATGACAACTTAGATGGTGTTTGGGGTGTTTGTATGTATGTTTGAATGTACAACATGGATATCAAACACAGCATACATCCGATTATGTACAGTCAAATGCACAAGTATCCAGTGTATATCTATAATTGACGTTAGCACTATCATGGCAAATTGATCATGAGAAATTATATGATATTAAAGTATGAAATGTACATACAGTACCAACCACAAGACTATGCCATGGTTATTGAATAATGAATTATCATTTCGTATACGCTCTGAATCCCAACCAGCAGTTCCTTCTTTATAATAATAGGACATATCCAAAAGTCATGGGTTGTTTATGCGGCATGTATCTTCCTTTCTTCTCCTGAAGAATTTTGGCTGAATTATGTCCCTTTATCTCTCCTCCAATATTAGCTAAAGCCCCTTCGAGGGATGGGGCTTTCGAAAAGAGACAGAATCAGCATGAGGTGAATACTCCGTAGAACCCAAGCTGTGCAAGGAAAGAAATCTCTAATATGTTCTTGTTCTGGACTATACATTCGCAAGTCATCGCAGACCCTGTCACGTTTTCAAACTGGTCACACAACCCTCGGCAACCTCAGCCGTACGGAGTGGTTGGGTATCCACAGATAGAACTATATTCGAACAGTTTGTCGACTGTAAATCCATTGTGGGTTACCTAGGTACTCGATAATTATTAGCAGCGTAGGCAAATGTCGGTGTCATGCATATGCGGCCAAATGGGCTGACATTGCACGGCTTGAATAGTATACGGCAAGCACCACGGAGATTAGAGTCTTGACGCTGCTAGTCGCTCGAGGGACGCTGTCAGACTGTCCACATATCAGGTCGGATGATACAAATGCTGAATACTGGGCAGGTAGCAAGAGATCAGTGGACTCGGTCGGTAAGACGCATGTTTCGGGCATGGTGTGATCTAGCACATGACTCGATTCCATTATTTAGACAGAAGATCCATCTGCTTTCTTGTCAGCCTGGACTATCTACAAGATATGCCAAGTTTACAGGTGGAACTCTGAGTACGGAGTAGTTAGTAGTTCAAGCGACATAAGACTGTCCATATCGTTTTCCCAGCAGGATGCTCATCTTCGGCAATATAACCCCAATCGGTGAATCATCGTGTACATAAGTACTACTATATACCATATAGGTTGGGACGTATTGTATTAACAAACTATTAGGTCGTTTAGGTCGGGTAATTCTATTAATACCTAGGATGGGGATAATATCTTCATGGATGCCGGACTGGGCTTGTTTTGTATTTTATTATACGTTGGGAGTTTCTATGCGACGTATTACCCAAGATTTATTGAATTGTTAGTAATATTTGAGCTCCATAACGGTCCCACATGCTCAATGGCTGAGTATCCAAGAAGGGGCAAGATATTATTGACCTCAACTGACAAGATCCTTGTTTGAGTAAATGATCTATATTTCTGCTAATTCTGGCCTTTGGATCATTTTACGCTTCATCGGCCTTCTGTAAGAGTTACAAGGATTAGTACCATACTTAGACCGGATAAACACCGCGTCCAAAGCAGAATAGCAAGTACTTTTATCCATATAGCAGAGGTTCAACAGTCAACTTATCTATCCGTCACAACTGGAACTCGCGAGTGATCTTGCCAGGGGCTGACCAATTCCTTTTTTAATTTTTCTTCCCATTGCCACCGAGTCTGTCTACTATTTCCCCTCCGTTTAATCAGGAGAACCTTGTAACGCAATAGTAGGGCTTGGGGTTTCTACCTGATAGGTTGTATGTATGTACTGTATCCTGCCTACTCCGTACGGAGTGGAGAGTTCCAATGTAAGCCACCGGCGGGACTCTCTAGGTTGCGGGTGGCCCCGCTAAGAGTTGTATCAGTTGGCTGGACTACTCCGTAGATGGTTCTTCTTTTAATTATGGGTAGTTTTCTCTGCTAGTAAGTCTATATAAGCTGTTTCCAAAGTTTCCGGGTCGCTGGTGCTCTTTTTTGCCACCATCTTTGGTAAGGCTCTTATAACATTGATTTCAAATTCAGCGCTCAACGAGGGCCCTCGTGGCGCAATCGGTAGCGCGCGAGACTGTATGTCCAATCAAAAACCCTACATCTAATGATCCACCATGCTAACAGTGAACCATAGTCTAATCTCGAGGCTGCGAGTTCGAGCCTCGCCGGGGGCTATCACTTTTTTTTTTTTTTTTTTTTTTTGGACACCCGACCGCTTTTCTAGAATGCGATGGATGTCTCTTCGGATTGCGACGGGGGGTTGCACCCAATGAGAATTGTACGCGACCAAGAAAGATATCCTTTTGTACTGGGGCAACCCGTCCAATTAGTAGCTGAAAAACGTGGAATCGGATCATGAAGAAATGGTGTTGTCATTCCTGCATGAAAAACAGGGTATGTTTTCGAGTTACAGCCAATGACCAGGGAAATAGATATTTGCTGCGCGGGCTGGCAGTGGAACTCCCGTGAAGAAATCCCCTGTCCGCTGGAATAGATACTATTGGTTAAGTTGGGACTCGATCAAAAACAATCTGATCAGTTTCACGAACCAAACGGACAAGAAGGGACAAATCAGCGGTCTCACTTTCTAGGAACTCGGGATTTGGGGATTACAGAAGGACTGGCTCATATTAGAGTAAGTTTATATTAAGGTGGCTGTGAGTGTTGACCAGGTACTCCGTACTGAGCGATACAAGTATTCCATAAAACTGAGAAACCGTGTACTCCGTATAGATCAGTCTTAACCCCTATTATTTAACTTGCTAACTTTAGCATAATGAAGCCCCTCAAGAACAATGTCATGGTGGGAATAGATTAGTAACTGATAATTTCTCAGTCATCTTTTTTTAGAACCGTAAAAAGTGGGTTTGCATGGAGGCTTCAAATAAATGATAACTTACAGCTATGCAACTATGGAGTACTCCGTATTATTCTACACATGGGGAAGATATTTCACTATTTTTCGGGAAGTATTGATCGTCTTGCAATAGATAACGAACAACACCGATGTGGGATCATGATATAAGTGAAAATTACTCCGTAATCAACAGGGTAAACGGAAGGAGTGCCAGTGCGAAAAAAGAAAGAAGAAAAAGGGATACAACGTCCTTGAGAAACTTACTTTTAGTTCAAGTTTGGTCGCTTTACTCGATTTTTCAAAATTGTTTCTAGGGGCTCCCAAGAAAGATCTGACATGCACCTCAAGTGGAATCAATGCAGATACCCTCGGTCTACTGCAAGGCAAAATGTAGGATTGAGCAACCATATGCTTTTTTTTTTTAGCGCCAAGATACGCTGGATGATATTCCTTGGTAGCGGGCAGATACTAAAGTAGTATAAGACGGAAGACGGATCGAATCCATTATGTTGGGCAGTACTTTGATCACCTGTCGGTAGGAGGCAACAACTGATCCCCTATTACTCCGTATGTCAGGTGGCAATTGATAGCGATCTACTCCGTATATGGTCTATGACTACGGAGTACCCGTGCCATAGACTCATAGTACTCCGTACGTAGTACAGGGGATCGCTTGTTAATCCTCCACGGCAACACGGGAACACCATTGGAATTAGCCCGTTCTAACCAGTATGGTAGACGAGCTGCTGGCCAATATACATCCTTCTCGATGACACTACTCCGTACAAACCAACTAAAGGGACAATCCGGTGTTTCCAATGAGTCCAATCCCTTCTCTACCGTTTCCACGAACCTCCACAGACCTTCTAAAACGGCGTCATCAGTTAGCCGCATGCTAAATTGTTACCAACTAATAGGTAAAGTGGCTCGGGTGAGGAGGGCCAGGTTCTTTCCCTAGGTACGGAGTACCTAGGTACCTCCACTGTGTGTGGATGGTCCCATTCCGTTCAGCGACCTCATCCTTCCGAATTCTACTGGTTCATTGAGAGACCTGACCCATGGCTGGCTTGTCGGGTACTAGTAGGGACGGGCCTGCGCCGAGTGGAGATCCGTGTTCCCCGAACACTCCGATGCAATCAGAAGACCCACACTATGTTCCACTCTCTGTTTCCCGACGTGGCGGCGTGGCTACTAATGGATGGATCCTGTGTGCAGTGTGTTCTCCGCTCCGACTTGCTAACGGAAATGGGCCTTTCTCTGCAATGAGCCAGTCTGCCTGGTGGGTTGACAATCTCTCCTTGGGGGGGTTTCTTCTTTCTTTCTTTTTCTTTCTTTTTTTTTCCCCCTTCTCATTTCCGTTTGTTGGTGCAAACGGCAGGAGTTTGTCTTCAAAGTTTGAAACCCCTGTTACCCGTGTAGAAGTCTGACATTTTAAGATTAGGGAATATGTCACTGGGGCAATATGCTGTAGTAATCCGGCTTACATTAATTGTGCTATATTGTGATATCTAAGATGATTCACAGCGCGTAACTTATTGATGAGGCATTCTTAGTATTAACCAATGAGGAAACAGTGACAGAGTAAAGAAAACTAAAAAAAAGAGAGAGAGGAGGGGGAAAGGAAGAAAAATCGCATGAAAACCAGAGAGAGAATGCCCACACCTAATGGACACCAGATGGTGGGATCCATGATGTGATCCATAATTTCCTTTTTGAGGTATGTACGGAGTACCGTTTGTCTACTCATCCCCTATGAGTATTTGTCTCCTAAACTAAGATGGAAACAAAAGTACCAAACTGAACTCATGCTCCTGAGATTTGCGGTTGCGCTAAGTCCTGGATTCATACACTTTTGGCCCTTGGAGGAAAGATTGTGGAGATATCTGACATGTGAGATATTGATAATTTGAGATTGGTATTTATATGGAGTATGCAACCAGATTAAGCATATCATGCGTGGCATTGTATAGTTACATACTACTCTGTACTTCGTATATCTATGTGAAGATTCAAGTATCACACTTACACGGCCATTCTGTAAAGTACACTGTTTATTACAACCTTGAAGCAGGTAAGATGGAATCTTTGAGCATCACCAGCACGCTATTGGACACTGATAATGTTGTACAGGTTCAACTTCGTGGTGAGATCACCACAGCATTACAGAAAAAATCAGCCCCTGTAGTAACCGACTACACCAGTCTCAGCCCTGGACTGGACTGTTGTTATCAACTAGCTTGGATTCAATCTCACAGATAGCATGCAGATGCGTGCTGACTCCAGATAATTGGCATGGTTCATGGACTCGACCTGTAAGTAGTACTGTCTGCATGTCCATAGCAGATACATGCATACTCCATACATTCAGCATCTTTGAAGTTTGTCCTAGAAGACAAGAGATGCATTTGAAATGTGTTCTACTAACTATGTATAGATGTATGTACATCCATGTACAGTGCATATGCTGGATTATCTGTTGGAAATCATGTGAATCAGGTATTGGACCATTTACCGAGTAGTAGCTTAACAGAAAATGCACTGCTCTGTACGGAGTAAGGTAGGAAAGTATTCCAACCTAAGTCCCATTCAGTTGGTCAGTAGGTCAGCAGCTGAGTATGCATATTATTGCGCCAATATCCAATACCGTAGCGGTGAACCGAGTCCTCAAACTCAGGGGATTATCTCTTCCAAAACCCTCAAAGTCTTGCTCTGTTTCTGTTATGTCTTTCGCTTGCCAGTCGTCTTCAAAGTATTTTTCATACCTGGCAGCATTAATCTACACGTCACACAACCTATGACAAAGAAGGGTCCCGATACACTGTTCGAAACACCCTGAGGTATCTTTCGAAACAATGGATTTTCATTTAATTTAATTTCATTCTCAACTCCAATTTCAATTTCAAATTTTCTTTCTCTTTCTATCTAGTTCGTTTAAGTGGTGGTTGGGATTTCCACCCGTTTCCACCACTCGGATGAGTTACAGATCTAGGAAATCAATTTAGATTCAGGTTATCAAGGAGTACGGCGTACTGAGGTACTCCATAGAACCTACCCAGTAGCAGAATTAGATTAGCCAGTTAACATTGGATTAGTGTTGGTAAAATGTTAAATATGTATGGAGTACATTATGAATCCCTCTATCTTTTTTCTCGAATTCCAGTCTCAATTATTCCATCATAATTCAAGACATTACTCCGTACATGCACCTTAAATAGTCATACCATTTGCCTCAGTGATATTGACTTTCTCTGTTGGCGGTCAGCCACATGTTACATGGTTAGCCACTGTTGGTGGGATTGGTACCTAACGCTCAGAAATGGAGCTTGATGAACTATACCCCAATGTAGATAACAACCTGCATGAACGGTGTAGGTAGCACTACGTAGTAGTAGTAGGTACGGAGTAGCAAGAGTACTAACCATTGTCCATGCTGCCTAAGGTTACACAACCAATCGACTTCATGACCACCCAAACATTAGAGGGTACCTTACGGAGTAGGTTTTTCTTAGATTGCTTATATGTATGTATGTATGTATGCATATGTACTCCGTACTTCGTACTTCCTAGTAAGGAAGGGAATTAAAGTTTTAAGAAGAAAAAAAAAAGAAAAAGAAAGAAACAAAGAAGCATTGAACTGCAGAGAAGGCTGCTCCCCGCCGCGGTGGCCATCTACAATATCAGTGGTCATCATCTTCAATGTATCAAAGGTACGGAGTACTGAATGGACTGGTTCTGACACAGAGCAATGAGAGCATACGGAGTACTGTACACATCACATTAATTAAGACGGTGTCTGCCATGATTTATGAGGGGCCCTTGTGTGGGATGAGAATACATACCTTTACCTTAGTAGTACTGTACATACCTTAGTAGGTTTGTCCATTACACACCCGTACAAACATACAGTACAGAATCATATGAGAAACGCGGCCCAACCCCTGGCCATACTTCAGTTAGGGCCCGTCTAACGATCGCTAGAAGCGGGGACTAGGAGGTACTGTGTCAGTGGGTCGACATTAAGGCTCAGGCCTGGACCTCCCGTCTGAAGTGATGGTGACCACCGAATGACGGAGTCTTAGGCCCCGTTGCTTTTCAAGCTCTTTGGCTGTCAACACCGTAGTTATTCACACGGAGGTTGTGTCAAAACTTTCCCTTGAACCGTTGGGGTGGCTTAGTATTATTTCCGTGAAGTAGTTGCTGTACCTCATTAGTAGTATGTTGATCAGATCCATAGCTAGTACTGGCAGTTAGTACGGAGTACCTACGTAGTCTCTAATAACACCAATAGGAAAAAGGAGGGAAATACTACTGGTTTAAATCACAAGCTGCGTGCGCTCGGTGGAGTACGAACTGGGTACGGAGTACTATTTATTGCTTTGGGTATTTTAGCGCAAATGGACTGTACATATGGAGAGTATTTATTGGTAACCCTATTAATGTTTTTACAGCAATCATAGCGCTAGAAAATACTAATTTCCACACCTCCACAGGTACTACTCCGTACCTTACTAAGGTACTAACTTCTTATAGGTAGGTATGTATGTACTGTACACTGTACCTACTAGTAACCACATGAACTCGAAATTTAAGGTGTAAAACCATTACAACAATGTTTCGACCTTTTATGGATTAGGCCACGGCACAGAAAATTATTAAGACCTCAGGCAGGAGGAGAAAAGGAAACACCCTGTAATAAAAGATCAAAGTATAGGTGCCTTGCGTACTGAGATTGTCGGATGATGCACATTGACCGATACTTCTCATCTTTGTATTACTCTTTTCTCTGATCTTTATTGTGTTGATAATACAACCCATCTCCCTCTTCTTTACCAGGTTATTGTTCTTGGAAAATGGTACTTAAAATGTAGTATGTATCATGCTGTTTTCATGTTTACATTTTCGGCAAGTTGCTGTAACCGTCGGTTAGATCCCCGTCTTCAGATTGAGGCCGGCCATTGTTACTCCTTTTCCCAATTTATTTTTATTTTTCTTCTCAGTCCTCCTCCGTAAATATTATGATGATTTATTTATTTTATTTTATTTTATTTGATTTTATTTTTTTTTTCCCAAGCAGGGTGGATCTCCGGTCATTTCCTGTGACTCGTCTTCGCTTTAGTTCGTGTGGAGGCTTTGCCATCCAACAACAGACATTATTATTAGTTCGTGGGAATTAATACGGAGTATTGTCAGAGGGTATAGAGACCAAATGGTTCTAGTGGATAGACTAGTCCGGGAGTATGGAGAATGCAGAGGAATCATGTTTTATTATTTTCGTCTGGTGGTTATTACTGTTTGAATTTCGCGTGGACAGGTTTTTTTAGGTTAATCATTGCTGCTGTTGCTCACTTTTGTCCATCTTTTTTGTCTCCCAGCGACCACTCGCGTCCGTTCACTCGTTTATCTTCACATCTTAATCGCTGCCTTCCTTTTGCTTTTCCCTTATTCTCACACCTAACTGTCCAACCTCTTTCTTAGATATTTAGTGATTTACATGAATTGCGTGTCTTACCTGTTGTCAATTCAAACAATAGTTACCTGAATTTACCTTTTTGGTTCATGTCAGCCCCCGTCCCTCTTTTTTCAACTGTATTGACCCCTCAATAATCTATCTACATTTTTCTCTGTTTTTTTTCTTTTTCTTTCTTTCTTGCTTTTTTTTTTTTTTTTTTACCTGTTTTTTTTATTTTTTTTTTTTTTTTTTTTTTTTTTTTTTTTATTTTTTCCCCCCTGTGATCTGCACCTTACAACTATTACCCCCTCGAGACTCGCTCCTTCGTCGACCGCTTCTTTGCAAGTCTCCACGGCCCTAAGTGTCTTCTTGAAAGTGTTGGTAAAGCTGTCACCGCGTCAGGGGCTCCTCCAACTCGGCCTCCGATCATCCTTTCGTTTAGCAGTTCCCACCAAAACGGGTCCGCTCACTATCACTACAGTGATCACGTCCAATCCTCTGGGTCTTCTATCTTGCTTCCAGATCTGCCTCCCCTCCACCTTGGTGTCCTTCTTGAGAACTACATGACCACCCCATTCCCCCTCTTCTCCCACTCATTCGTGTCCCTCATCTTTCTTGAGTCTTATCAATCCCTCCTACCCTTTGCCCCAACTGGTTTATCGATGGAAGAGAACCCATATCTGTCTCACTTTCTGTGAACTCAATATCGCCTAAACTTCGAATGATGATCACCTGCTTTAATTGAACTACTTCGGAGTATCATTGGAAGAGATAATCCTTATCGTTGAAACCCCTGACATAGGGTGAGATACCCCTCGGAGCCATATACCCCTACGACCGAACAAGTTCGGCTGATATAAGCCCCGACAGTCATCCGAACTCTCTTGGTTTATCTGCTGGGAGAGAAGGAAAGGGGAGACACAATGACTGTCTCTTACGACCATTCGTCATTGCGGAATGCCGCACCAACCTCAATGGCTACCCTTGAAGACCGGTTTGAAGTGATGAAGGAAATCGGGGATGGTAGCTTTGGTAGTGTTGCAGTGGCTCGTGTACGAACGGCTGGGTCCAACATCGCGCGGAGGGGAACCATGGTAAGCCGGGTTCGGCATCGTGGAAAAGCGTCATTATGCTGACCTCAGCCAAAGGTTGCCATTAAGACTATGAAGAAGACTTTCGATTCCTTAGCCCCATGCCTAGAATTACGGGAAGTGATCTTCCTACGCACTCTACCCGCCCACCCACACCTCGTCCCAGCTCTCGACATATTCCTCGACCCTCTCTCTCGCAAGCTACATATTTGTATGGAGTACATGGATGGTAACCTCTACCAACTTATGAAGTCACGGGACCACAAGCCGTTCGATGGGAAGCATGTGAAGAGCATTCTCTACCAAATCCTGTCAGGTCTCGATCACATTCATGCTCATCACTTTTTCCATCGTGATATCAAGCCAGAAAATATCCTCGTATCCACATCTGCCCCGAACGACTCTGCCTTCAGCCGTTACTCTAATCTAGTGACTCCGCCTTCAACCCCTCCAACATATACCGTGAAGATAGCCGACTTTGGCCTGGCAAGGGAAACTCATTCTAAGCTCCCGTACACTACATATGTCTCTACAAGATGGTACCGTGCCCCTGAGGTTCTTCTCCGTGCTGGAGAATACTCCGCGCCGGTGGACATGTGGGCTGTCGGTGCCATGGCTGTCGAGATTGCTACGTTGAAGCCGCTGTTCCCTGGTGGCAATGAAGTTGATCAAGTCTGGCGCATTTGCGAGATCATGGGTAGCCCAGGTAACTGGTACAGTAAGTCGGGAGCGAAGCTCGGTGGTGGTGAGTGGAGAGATGGTTCCCGTCTTGCCCAGAAGCTGGGATTCACGTTCCCCAAGGTACGTTTGTTTTTTATTTGTGATGTCAAAGAAAGAGATTGACCATGGTTACAGATGGCACCTCATTCAATGGAAAGTATTCTTCAGTCACCCCAGTGGCCACTATCTCTCAGTCACTTTGTCACTTGGTGTCTGATGTGGGACCCCAAGAACAGACCAACTTCTACCCAAGCCATGAATCATGAGTATTTCGCAGATGCTGTTGATCCATTGCGGCCGAAGTCCTCGACCGCCCGATTGCTGGGGCGGAAAACCTCCGACAAGAGCTTTAGATCCCCCACCCGGGAAAACAGTGATTCGTCCACTCTCACATCAAAATCTTCGTGGTTCCGGAGGTCATTAATTGGAAGATCCGAAATCGATAACGAGCAGCATAAGCAGCCCGTGGTTTCATATAGCACAGCACCCGAAACTACCAAGAGCAAGCCTGCGCCCAGTAAGCGAGCCACTTGGGCAAACGGGGCCCCGATGCCCATCTTACCGTCTATCCGACCAGTATCTCCTCTTTCCAATGCAGTAACAGCACAGGCAAACTCTTGTCTCCCTGGTGACAACGGAAAAGCGAGCAAGAAGATTGGCAGGCAGCTTTCACTCAATTCCCACGGAAATCACTACGCCGATATCCACAGGCTGGAAGCCGAGAGAGCATTGAATGGTGGAATCGGCAGTCTTCTTACAGGTGCGAACCAGAAGGAGAGCTTCTTCTCGCACCTGCGCAAACGCGCTCGCAGACTCTCTGGTCGTAACCAGGGAAACGTGGCAGGCGATGATGTCGAAGCCAATGCTGGTTGTATGCCTTGGTCGAATCGTTCATCCTTAGCCTTGGATACTGCTAGTGCTAACGAATCGAAGCAAGGCTCTGATTTGTCAGAATTGGACAAGGCTCTTCAGGGCGTGAAATACTCGCTTGATTCGGCTGCACTCGGCAATGTTCCTGTTCAGATTACCTCTTCGATGGAAGGCGGCAAAAGGCAATCAATGCCTCAAGGGTCCATTCGCTCGATGGGGGACAGTCCCGTTTCAACTAGTGGTACGGGTGCGCCAATCTCCAGCAGAACCAGACGTGCGCTGCAGCTCTCAACTCACCCCGTCCACCGCTACGAGACGCCGGAAGAAGAGGATGAGCTCCTTGATGAAGCGTTGCACTCGGCAAGCACAGCTGCGAAGCGCCTCGGACAGACCGAAGTATCTTCGGATGGATCATCGAGTTACAGTCGCCAGACTGTAGGAAACGACAATTCGCGGGCATTACCTAGCCCCTACCCTACCCCGTCCCCGTCAGCCAAATGCGACGGGGTCTCCTTTGGCCACCCTGATGCAACCCCAATCAGGCGTCTGGGTCTTCCAGAGGATAAGACAGATCCTGCCACATTGACTCGTCAATGGCCTACGCCACCTTACGAAGATGGCGACTGGACAAACCCGACTCCTACAAATTTTATAACAGGGTCTACCTATAGGTAGAACCCCTTCAAAGTCGTACTCTGGGTGGATGTGGTGTTTGACATTTACCTTTCCGGTTTTTCTTGTTTGGATTCCAATTTATCAAAGAGAGAAAATGGGGGGAATGCACGGTAATCGGCGATCTAACCGAGCATGGCGTACAGGATCTGGTGTCTATTCTTCCGTCTTTCGAGTGGTGGTTGGTATTTCTCTTTTTCTTTTCTTCCCTTGCGAAAAACATCTTCTCTCCCTATACTTGCATGGGGCAAGGTTAGCCCAGGTTCCTTTTCATTTGTCCTTCTATTGTTGTCTTCATACCCCAAAGGCCTTTATAGATATAGTCGGCCTCGCAACCTGGTTTCGGCATGCGGTTTTCATTTCTTGTCTTTCGTTTGCGGTGTTCCTGTTTGCACATTCTTCTACTCTCATACCAAATGCGCGAGTCGCGAGGTCTACTTTCATTCCTTATATATATATATATATATGCATTATCACCCAAAGATTCTTGTTCATTACCGACCAATTTTTTGTTCTTTTTTCTTTTATTGTTTCTTTTGTCATCGCCTGTCATCACCTGTCATCACTCTGTCTGATATACTTTCTGCGCACCTTTTCCCTAGTCTCTCTTTTATCTCTTCTATCCCCAACCTCTTTACCTGCCGTTCATTGCACCTCACCTAGGGAAGTGATGCCATTTCTGCAAAAATTTCGATTCACCTCATGTACAATTTTTTGTTTCTCGGAAGGACCACTGGTGGCTAGTCTTGGGCTTTATACACCTTGTAATATAGTACCTATACTTGGCTGCGAAGCCGATTGTTTATACACATATACCTAATCTAACAGGCAACAAAAGTGCTCTGTAACCTACATGATATCGCATTCACCTTGCCTCTGATGGTAAATAATTATCACTTTCAAGATAGCACCGACTCAGCAGGAGTTTTAACATGGGAACCGTCGAGCGGCGTGGAACAAAGATTGTCCGCTTTCAGCAGAATTTCCTTATCAAGCACCCTGCGTATCTCCTCAGGTTCAAGTATGAGTGGCCTGGTCTGATGAAGATATCGCGACTCCTTACAGAGTACATATTGGTGTTATCTTTCAGCCAGTCGATATTAGACCGGACTGCAGGGTGGAGTGAAAATTACTTCATTTGTTCATAACCAAACAACACGGCCGCAAAGCTACGGATTTGTCTGATATCATCCAGAACATTCAGAATCTGTTCCGCTCTTTTCTTTCCCTATACCCCCGGCCCTTCTACTTTTTTGTCTTCCTTTGTTTGTTCCAATGACGGCTCAACGGCAGGCCTCGTCCGCTTCCCAAACGCCACATATCTCGCCTGCAGAGCTTTCCTATCTCTACACTTCTCTTGCTCTGCAAGGTAGCCCAATTCGACCAGATGGACGCTCAGCGACGCAGTTTCGGCCCTTAACCGCAGAAACTGATATTCTCCCCGGAACTAATGGTAGTGCACGCGTCGGTTTTGCGGACGGCACCCAAGCAATCGTCGGAGTGAAAGCGGAAGTAGAAAAGACAGTGGTTTCGGCAGATGCTCTCAAGCTGCCGCAACAGGCTCAAGATAGCTACGCAGGAAATGAGGATGGCGACGGAAATCAAGGGTCAAGAGCTGGACATGGGTCTTGGGTGCAGATGTCGATTGAGATCCCTGGGTTCCGGGATGATGATGCTTTACCAGTTTTCTTGTCTGAGATGATGCGAGAGCCTCTGGTTGAATCCGTATCAAATGGACGCGCTGGGAACGGTGAGATGACTGGTGGTCTAAAAGGGCGGCTGGTAATCAACAGACGCTGGCACTGGCGGCTGTATATTGACGTAAGGTTCCCGTTCAGTTTCATGGCTAAATACCTAATGCTATTGATTTAGGTTCTTCTCCTCTCCCAGCCTCAGTCATACCCGCTTCCGTTGTTGTCGCTAACGACTCATCTGGCGCTCCTGTCGACGAAGCTTCCGAAGTTGAAGTCCCAAGGTGAAGAAGATCCGTTCTTCGACGATGACTGGAATTCTGCAGAATACCTGTACCCACGCTCTACCTCGAAGGCCCAAGTCTCTCTCTTTTCCTCCCAACAAGTTCGCCCACCAGTAACACTGCTCGTCATTTCTGTAGGCGAGAATGTTATTTTCGATCCTAACAGAGAGGAGATTGCTGTTGCTGATACTGTTCTGGCGATCTCTATCACTCGCGATAGTGATTCTGATAGCCTGAAGCTCCTTTCCATCCGCACGATTGATCCCCCTTCCAGGTTGACACAACCTGGTGTGCCTAACTCAGAAAATGTGACTACGTTAGGTTCTACAGCCACTGCCGAAGAAGCGGTCATTCTGAACACGTCCACAGGTGAAGAAGAGGTTCCAGGAGTTTGGAGGCCTCGACGTGGAGGTGTGAAGAGAAGCATAGTCGCTCGCATGATTAAACTAGTTCTTGAGAAGGGCGGTGTTGGTGAGGAAGTCCTCGAGGGTCTAGAGGGTGTTCAAGTTGGATGAATGAACTGATGCAACCCTCCATTATTCCGATTATGGATATCTTGCCCTCGATGCGCTCTCTTCCATGCGTCTGCTACCGCCTGATTCTTGTCGGTGAAGATAGGAAATCCTCGAATGGAAGTGTGCACATCACCAGACTCACTGCAGTGTAGCAGACGAGGGTCTTCTGTATACCTTACGGGAAGACTGATTCAAGAGCCTGAGCTATATCTCTCAGTGCCTAATCAGCGATCTGCTGGCAAAAATTTATCACATCAAAAGACGAGAGACGTCATGTACATAATGAATAATCCAGAGCTAAGACAAAAAGTAAGGTATGCAAGGCTAATCTAGATAGTATATTGTACTTCATTATTTGTGCTGTACACTTATCACTCAATCATGAGTGCAATCTCCGATCCACCCGATCCCAATATCAGCCCAGTTTTACCAGATCCCCAGCCATTTCTTAACAGGCCTTCTCTTTCGCTCCGAATCGACATGTTCACTTCCCTCCGGGTCAGCAGCGACTGAAGACTGATCATCAACCTCCAATCCATGAGCAATCCGGTACTGCCGTCTCTTCTCCGCATCTTCGATCCGCTGGCGTCGCCTCTCCCTGGTTTGCATGGAAGTATGCTCCACATGCATCCGGTAAACAGAGAGTGCCTCGCGGATGGTATCAATCGGGTGCGAAAGCAGACTCGACCAAGAAGGAAGAAGATGCGCAAACGGAGACGACCGTTTAAAGTTCGTCGTGAAGGTAAACGTAGCCATAGAAGTGAGCACACTCTAAACAGTCAGATCCAATTAGCATACTTTGCCCTCCCTGTTTCTCTCCATTTACAACAAGCATAAACCACGCGACCCCGACTCTACAGAATGGAAAACAACTCACCATCGCAATCCAGATATGAATCCACCGACTCGTCAAAAACTTATACATTACCGTCCCCTCGGGCGGAAACATCTTCGGATACTTCCTATGCTTCTGCTCCTCCCTCTCTTTCTTTGACAATCTGGGGCCGGGGTAATTGACCGGCTCTTTGTCGACGATCCTTCCATTGCGCGTTTGCACAACTCTTCGCGCGGGATGAGACGGCGGTCGGAATTTGTCTGGTTGGCCTAGAACGCGCTGTTTGCTGTTGTTTGATGCGCATCGCCGAGTCGGGGTCCTGATGCGGTAGTGGGTTGCGTTGGCGCGGATGAGAGATTGGAACACACGGGTCGACTGGGGGCCCCGCGGTAAGAGGAATTGTGGGATAGTGACCGAGGCCATTGGTGCAGGTGTTTCGGGGGAGAAAGAAATTGACTGCTGGGAGGTGGAGTTGGGTTGCTTTGCGGAGTTGGAACTTTTTTTCCCGCGGGCGTTGATGCTGGCGAGGTCACGTGGTATGTGTGTACATCCATGTATGTGTTGCGGGCTGTTTAATGGGACTCCATTTCCATATATTCCCTCTCGCACCAAATCAAGTGATACAAGACACTCAGGTTGAGAAGTATCTACATGAGCGGTGAACCGCATAACAACATATCTCTGTAACAAGCCTTCTCACTTGGATTCTACTCTAATTGCATTGGATAACGTTACACCTACACCAGTTGACGCCCCAAATGGTCTACCAGTCACGACCTAATTGATGTCCAGGGCCTGGTAATTCCACAAATGCATATGCAGAGCTTGCAAGGATCATACTCTTCCGCTCAATACAAGGAGTTAAATGACAATGATCCTGGTCTAAGAAGTGCCAATTATTTTAATGCACGACATCTTGCTTAGGCACCCTTTTTGGGCGCTGAGCTAGCACAGTCAGTGAGGCTGAAAGATAAGCTCCTGTTCATCTCTGCTCTATGCTCCATTTTCTCGTAGTTACCCACATTTTCGTTCTACTTGTGAGAGAACAGGTAGCGCTCTTCATTATGAGTTCGGTAAAAGAGTCCAAGATCAGAGCTTCCAGCTCGTGGGAACTTTGAACCAGCCGCCAAATTTGCTAATAAGGGCGGCGAATGAACTTCCGATTCAGTATGAAGAGGGTGACCTCAATCTTGGAGAAGCAATCCAAATTGCTCTGGAGAAGCAGTCGCAATTTCAGGGGAAATACGGGCAACCAGACCCAGCTACTGATCGGCTGTACCGATCTACTAAATGTTGTCCACCACGTTGACGATGAAGGAAGCCGTCGAAGAACTTGTTATTTGAGCTCATCAAAGATGATCCAGCGCGTATAAAAATTGGGGGGAGGACGAGGAAGACCTTATCGCTGGAAATTCGCGCGACAGATGAAGACATGCAGGTATATCTCGGTCGACAGTTGTCCACGGAAACCTATGGCCTATCCAGACGAGTACGCAAAGAATCTTCTTGCATGAATCAAAACTGGATGAAGAACCCTTTGGTTTTGGAGTCTGACTACGGAGTATAGATCGCTGCCTCAGGCCAGGACTCGGGACCGACGGTAGACAGACACACGGACCAGGCACGAGAATTCTGTTCCGTTCAGAGGACAAATGGCAACGCAAGCATTTCAAAGGCCGAATCCACCGTGTCCGTACGGAGAAGACATATGAGATCATGGTACGGAGTATGATTACCTAGGTAAAACTGGCATTTACGGGTAAATTGAGCATCCAGAGTAATCAATTAATACCAGCAATGGGCCCATTACCGGAGTCGACAGCTTTCTATTCTATTTGAAGAATGGATCTCTCTAGGACTTTTTCATCACAAGTGCAATAAAAATAGACCCCGATTGTTTCCTTTGGGTTTTCCCTTTATTCCGAGAGAGCCCGTTGGATGCTGAATCATCCGCCCGCTGATTGGTCCAAACCCGGATCACGGGAGGCCTCGGGGGGCGCTTTTGTACAACTTGAAATTCCAGAATTTTTTCTCTGCCAGCTTTTTTCTTCCTTCAATTGATTTCAATTCGTTTTTGGGATACCCTCTTTTTTGTATAATATCCTTTCAACTCTTTCTTTTTCATCTTTAGACTCCACTCTACACTTACACAATGGGCAAGGAAGCTTCTTTCGCTCCTGGTAAGCTCCCACTCTCCCTAGCTGTTTCCCTGTTGTTTTGAAAGCGCACTCCCCATCCTGCCATTCACTGCTGGCGTCCCAACTCGACTTTCCTCCATTCGCTTGTGGGATTCAGTGAATGATGGCTACTGTTGAAGGAGCACAACGTCCCTGCTGCTCTTGTGTTGCATGTCTTCTTGGGAAAACAACCTGTGACGTGGTGTCCTTTTTACCCTTCCAATTCAAGAAATATCAATCTTGGACTGCACCCGCAATACCTGAACGATCAGAGCAGCATGACGAGCTTTGACACTTTCTGTCTTCTTACTACTATCGACATGCGCGAGGCTGAGCTTGAGGCCGCGGAGCAGGCGAAACAAGTGGCTAACGTTTTGGTATCTCAAGGTGACTCGGCCAAGGGTGCCAAGCTCTTCCAGGTACGTTGATCGAGTACTTTATCAAGATTGTCTCTCGCGCAATAGCTAACGTTATGTGTAGACTCGCTGCGCTCAGTGCCACACTGTTGAGGCTGACGGTGCCAACAAGGTCGGCCCCAAGCTTCACGGTCTGTTCGGCCGTAAGACTGGTCAGGTTGACGGCTACGCCTACACCGATGCCAACAAGCAGGCCGAAATCACTTGGGATGAGAAAACTCTGGTATGCACTCCGCGCATTTGCAAGTCCCTTGAGCTGTAGGCTGACATAATCGGTTTAGTTCACCTACCTTGAGAACCCCAAGAAGTACATTCCCGGTACCAAGATGGCGTTCGGTGGTCTGAAGAAGGCCAAGGAGAGGAACGACCTCATCACGTATGTTTATTTTCTTTTCTTTTTTTTTTTTTTGTTCTACTCGATTGGTAAAACGGATCTGAAGTTAACCGGTCGTGTTCTATCAGTTACCTCAAGGAGAGCACCGCTTAAACACCTTGTCCACGTGAAAAAAAAAAGAAAGATTCTCCACCCCGTTCGGGCGGCTTGTCGCAGGATTTGATACGATCCCAGATCCTCGGCAGTTTGACGGACAGGACATGTAATACTACTGAATGCCTTGTTCACTCGCAATAGACCTGGTTTTTTCCTTTGTGTGCGGGTTTTGCGGTTTTCATAGAGACGTGTTTGCTTCACGACCTTGTCTATGTCGATCCAGAACTCTTTTCATTATCTTCTCGATGATGTTTTTTTTTTTTTTCAGCTCTGTGTATCATGGTTAAGTTTCAGGCCGTGAGGCTGTAATGAATAAAGAGATCTCCTCTCCTGATGATAATCTCCACTCCCAATATCATACTGACCGCAGCCGCTTTGTTGAGTTCCCGTGACTCGACCACGTGCGTAACTGACCTGTCACGTGGATCTATCAGCCTGCCGATTTGAGCGCTTTCATTTGGGTTTTAGTTCCCGAGCCATGTTCAGTGTCCATCACCGGTCCTTCGTGATCCGATTCTAGCCAGCGGGTTCTCTCCAATGTTTCTTTCGGTGTATGAAGATGCTTCCTATCTGAGAACTAACCCGATCCACCCGGGCCAGTTTTATCCTGTCGTGGTCCAGGAAGTGGGAGGTTCTGGCAAACTGGCGGTCGATCCGTACCGCGCTGGAATATTATTGGACCGGCTGATTTGACTGGATTTCTCCAGCGAGCATCTCAACCAGTGTTTCGGTGACTAACAACGACGATATCTTACCACTAGTCTAGAGCGAACCTACCTTGGGGGTACCAGGTACCTATTCCAAAGCACAGGACAGTAACTACGATGGACCTGTACGGAACAGTACGGGTCTGGAACATGTTGGCACATGACCCTCCAGTCTGTCCACCGTCATTGGTCCAGCCACCACCTGCGCCCCTCTCTCGCCATCTTTCTCGCCCGGACCGATAAAACAACTCAAACCCCAAAGGGCGATGCGAGGGGGGGGGGGGGAAGTTGTGGAGGTTATCGCTGGTACATACATACTTATCTCCTTCGGTACCTGGACACGAGAGAAATCGAAGGCAACACGAACTGCATTCCTTGAAAAGTGAAAAAACGTCCGCAGAACACTGAATAATATCGTTGGCTGATTCTTCATCTGCGAACTAACGGCATTTATAGCGGACTGCTGATCAGTGTGGCACATCGTTTTAATGCAAGCGCCTCCGTAACTACTACTGAAAGTACACCGTATTTACCCCGGGAAAGAAAAGAGTGACTTGTCGCAAACCCAGTTACTACTACTACTACTAGTAGCCGGTCGCTCCATCCTCAGGCATCAAGGCCCGTGTCCACTGGCTTCTGCTCCCTTTCGCATTCCCATGTCTTGCGCTTGCCCATTCTTGTACCTTCATTCTGACCTGCAGACTACTCTTCGTTACTTGTCTTTTACTACCTACCATCTCTTTGCCTTTTCCCCACCGCTCCTCGCGACAGCGCATCAGACCGATCCCACCTCGTCTTGTTAGTGCGCTTGCGACTAACCCCTCCACAACCTATCACCTCACTGCGACAATCTAGTAACTGTTCGGTCAACTCAAGTCGTCGCTTCAGCGTCGCAAAGATTGAAGTGGCTTTGATAACGTCGTATAGGTTGTGCGCAACGCCGTCCACCATGCTGGATGAGCTGGATAACGTTTTCGACGACCATCCTTCATTGGATGCGTCGCTCGAGGACTTTGAGAACACGAGTAACGCTCACCGTTCTCCGGTGTTTGGTCTACCGTCACAACATTCAGGATTTCGGTCAGAGGAATCGGATGTCGAGGAAGATGACGTGAGTCCCAACGGGGAGCGTTGGTCACCTCCAGGATTTCGGAGGTATGACTACGTCCAAGGCAGTGGATGGTATCGGCATCAGCCCTACTTGCGCAAGGTCGATCAGGATCGATTAGGACTAAAGCCCACTGTGGGGCTCAGTCCATCGCAATCGCGAGAGCCTAGTCCGCAGTATGAAGACGCTCTCGAGACTCCCATGGCCGGTAAAAGGAGCAGTTCCACTGATACGGGGGACCTTACGATTGCTGCCAATGTTCCGCTGCCGATTGACGCAGACACACCGCACAAGGCTCGGTCGCCTACTCCAGGCCCAGCACCGAGGACCAGTCCCGGCCCGGAAGGCTTAGAATTTGGGTCGGAGAATCATCTAAGCAATTGTAGGCTTTATCTTGGTTTGAACCCTGTCCAGCATGCTGGCGCGGGATACTAACGGGTGGGCCTTTTCTCAAAGATATTCGGTTCGCTGTGCGCGCAGAAGTTCAGCAGCGCGAACCCTTTGTCGCATTCTTTAGTTACTTGCGATCCAAGTTCGATAAGATCACTAGCTCCAAATCCAACACCACCATTTCCATTTTGGTAGCCTTCCTATCCATAGCATTCATGCGCGCCTTGTTCCTACCCAATGTACCGCAAGCAATTCCCGACCTGGTAAAGCTCTCAAGCTTCGCGCGGTCTTTTGAGCCTCTGATCTACTATTCAGAGAACGGCGTACAACAGATCGGAACGTTGCAGGAGACTGGTGTTGCGGTCTGGGATCTAAGTGAGTCGGTGCGCGGTACCAATATGACCAGTGCGCCGATCATAGTGCGCCAGCTGGATGAGTTGTCCGAGTCTCTCAAGTCGCTGTCTTTGGAATTGACGCGCTTCTTCGCTAATGTGGACTCGGACGTCGATTCAATATTGCTCGTAATGGATTGGGCCAAACGGGAGCTGGAGACCTTGTCGTCCCAGCCACCTAGTACGCTGCCATCCATAATGTTGGACAACCTGCACGATCTCCTGGCACGACTCGGCACGCTGGAGCGTGTCACCGGCCCAGACGGAGAGGGTGTTGGCACCGAGCTGACAACCACCCCGACCACTTTTGGCCACATTGTAACTGCGGTGTTTGGTCAGACATCTGCCCAGCGCACGCGCTCTACCCTCACAAGGACGTTCACTGAGTTCCTGTCCGTGCTTGAAGAATCCATTAACAGTGAGCTCACACACTCAACCGCGCTTTTTGCCCTCTTTGAATCCATCGATCGCCAGTTCCTGAATCTTCAGCGCACCGTTGTACGTGAGTCAGATGCCCAAGAACGTGCCGAAGGCGAAATGCTCAGCTCTCTTTGGACTCGGGTTCTTGGACCTGACGCAGCCGTTGTGCGGAAGTATGAGAAGAACAAGCGACTGCTCGCCAATGTCCGAAGCCGGACGGTCGCCAACAAGCATCTCCTCATGGACCACCGCGGTCGACTGCTTACTCTCAAGGTCAACCTTGAAACTCTACGACGAAAGCTCGTCAGTCCACTTGTTCGACGCAATGACTCCGTGAGCTTCGCTGGGGCTATTGATACAAGTGGTGGCCGGAGTAATGGCCGAATGCTAGGGCCAGTCGAGGCTGTAATCGAAGGTCAAATCCGCGGACTTGAAGGCAGCTATGAGTATCTTCGATCTGTCCGGGAGAAGCAGAAAGCTAAATTAATGGAGATGGTGTATGGATCAGGACGAAAGATACCGACTCACTCTATGCTAGCTGACGGATCAGACGACTCGGGGTCCGATACCATCGAAGGGAACTGACGACGGAGTTGAGATTTTATATACGTATGCGGCATTCTCTTTACCTGTCTCCCGTATCATCCTATTATCTCTTCCCTTCTTGCGCATATATTCTTCTTGTATTTCATGGCGTTAGCCCGTCTCGACGCACACTGGGGATTGGCGTTTCGGGTTCCCACTCATGCTCGGTCGGCTCTCTTGTTTGTTGGGTCTTTGGTTGGTTGACTGGCTGGCGTCTAATCATCGCTTCTCTCATCTCCTTCTATGCATTGACTGGCGAAAGCGAGGCAAAAGCGATAGACGCGTTGGTTGGCCGTTTCTGTTCGGATCCTCCGCTGAGGATTAGGTTTGATCAGATTCTCGTTTATAATCTGTTTCTTGGATTGGCGGGTTGCTGGAAGGCATTTCGTGGTGTATGGGCTGTCATCTACTTTTTGAATTTAGCCAATTCTCCATTTTTTCTCACTCTTCCTCAGATGCGTAGTCGTCGTAAAGCAACTTGAAGTCTTTCTCTGTTTGGTAATCCGATGTATCATACCCTCGGCAACTAATTTCCCCGACCCGGGATGTTTTTGTATTGCGACAAGTCTTCCCACTGACGTTCACACGGCTTGCACTCTGGCAATCGCACATCAAGATGCGTCTCTTAGCCACTGGCAGGGCGCTGCGCGCTAGTAGTGGTAGATGGTCAATCATTACCTCTGGCCGGAACCTGCGCATCTCACACACGCACCTCTCCGACCCTCTCCCCTTCCCTCGCAGAACCTGGAGCTCAACCGCAGCTCTCAAAACCGCTGAATTTACGAATCCGGACCAAACGCCGAGTATTGAGCCCTCTACAAAGAAGCCGTCCCTCACAATTGAAGGTCAACTCTACCCAACAGATCAATGGACCAACACCCCCGATACGATCCTCTCCCACGTCGGAAGACGACTCTATCTTGACGAGAACCACCCTCTCGCCATCACCCGGAAGCTTATTGAAAGCCAGTTCCCAGGGCCTGTCTACGGAAACTACCATGAGGAAAACCCCGTTGTTTCGACTGCGCAGAACTTCGACGTCCTCGGCTTCCCGCTGGATCACCCCGGTCGTAGTCGCACGGACACCTACTATGTCAATGAGAAAACGCTGTTGAGAACACATACCAGTGCGCATCAACAGGCATACTTTCAACGGATTAATCGGAATGAGAAATTGCGTCCCGAGGAAGTTGGCTATACTGTTGTTGCGGATGTGTATCGCCGAGATGCCATCGATCGCAGCCATTTCCCCATTTTTCATCAGATGGAGGGCGCCATGTTGTGGAAACGGCCTGATCTTAAGCCGTTAAACCATGCGAAGGAAACAGCCGCCAGGATTCTGGACGATCTTAACCGCATCCCAACTCACGATGTCGCCGTTGAGGATCCAAACCCTACTATCCACGAACAGCGCAACCCGCTCCAGGCCGAGCACCACAGTGCCGAAGAGGTTGAGGCCGTAGCGGCGCATCTCAAACGCTCTCTCGAGCGAATGGTGATCAAGATCTTCACCGAAGCCAGCAAAGCCGCGGCCGCCGCCAACGGTAATGACTCTACCGAGCAGCAACCGCTCACAGTGCGCTGGGTGGAGGCATATTTCCCCTTCACCAGCCCCTCCTGGGAACTAGAGGTCTTCTGGCAAGGCAAATGGCTTGAAATCCTAGGCTGCGGCATCATCAAGCAAGAGCTGCTGATTAACTCGGACGTGCCCAATCGCATCGGATGGGCCTTCGGACTCGGCTTGGAGCGCATTGCCATGCTCCTCTTCAACATCCCGGATATCCGCCTCTTCTGGTCTCGTGATGAGCGCTTCCTCTCCCAATTCAAGGCTGGCCATATCTCGCGCTTCGTGCCCTTTTCCAAATACCCCCCCTGCTACAAGGACGTCTCATTCTGGCTCCCTTCCGCCGCTGATAGCGGTGATGGTTTGGCTTTGCCAGTGCACGAGAACGATATCATGGAGGTCGTCCGTGATGTTGCGGGGGACCTGGTCGAAGATGTCCGGCTTATTGACGAGTTTACGCATCCGAAAACCGGCAAGAAGAGCATGTGCTACCGAATTAACTACCGCAGTCTGGAGTACACTTTGAAGAATAGCCAAGCTAATCGCCTCCATGATGAGGTCAAGGAAAAGCTTGTCGGCTTGCTAGGTGTGGAGTTGAGGTAGCTGGAATTTGCTTATCCGCATCGACGCCCTCTGACACAGTATCTTGGTTTGGATCCCCGGATCGTATACCTCCAACTATGATTCGACCTGCTGTACTTGTACATACAATATTTCAAATAAAACTTATCTGGACCGCTGTTATATGCTAGAGCCCTGTATGCCTGTTAAGACTACAACGGAGGTCTGGAATCTTTGCTGGACGATATTTGGCTGGGTTATAGATGACGTTTACGATATCGAGAATTCGTGTCATGAACTTTCTCAGATGGAATTTTCTCTGCAAGCATGGTTCAAAAATCAATCCATAAAGATAGAAGTAATGACCGATCCAGTCAATCATCTATTATTGTAGGCCATGACCGAAACGAGACAACCAAGCAAGGAAAGGAAAACCCATGACCCGATGCCATGCAAGTAACTCATATCCAACAAGTGCCAACCAGACCACCTTTGCTTCAGAATGACAAGACCAGATCATTGCATGTATTATACAGGTATAAATGATATAGTAAGAGAGGGGAGTTTCAAAACGCCTGACATGAACGCAAAAGAAAAGACAGAAAACCGGGAAAGGAAAACAGACCGTAAGCCCTCCTATAAGATGCGAGCAAAATGGCTGGTGTATCATACACATGTATTCATAGAGACAAGATGTGGTAAGGTATCGCGGCTAGTTTATGACCGTGATTTGTTATCATCCGTCGTGCCAAAAAAAAATAAAGGTTTTTCGTATATTATACAGGTAAAGCAATGAAAAGAAGGGGGAGGTTTTGTTGAAGGTCGATTGAAGTTGAGATGTTCAGAGCGATGAGTGATTTAGTCGTTCTTGACAACGCCGACCTTGGCAGCCTGAAGAGGAAACTTCTTAGTACCGGAACACAGCAAACATTAAAAGGGGGAGACTAAGACATACTCTCAAGACACGGCCATTCAGCCTGAAACCCTTGCTCTGAGTGTGCATGATATCGCCGTTCTCTTTGCCCTCAGCCTTGGCCATGAAAATGGCCTCGTGCAAGTTGGGATCGAACTTCTGGACCTTGCCATCCTCAGCAAGCTCGCTGGGGTCAAATCTCTCCAGACCGTGCTTCTGGAGGGTGCTCATCAGAATGTTCTGGGTCATCTTGAGGCCGGAGACGAGATCCTTAATGTCCTTGTGTTCGGGTTCGTTCGAGGTGAGCTTGGCATCGGGAACAGCCAAAAGAGCACGGTCGAAGTTGTCAATACTCTCGAGAAGATCAACGGCAAACCGCTGAATAGCAAAGTTGCGCGCGTTGTCCATATCACGCTTAGTGCGTTCCTGAAGGTTGAGGAAGTCTGCGACGGAGCGAACATACTTGTCCTGTTGCACACTGTGTTAACGGGAATGTCTGGAATACAAGGAAAGAAAATCATAATCATAATAATAATAAAAGGTGACACAGCCATGTAGCTCAGCACATTGCTGAAACACGCGGAGCATAAAGAGGTAACGTTACCTTCAAATCAATGACTTCCTTCTCCTTCTTCTCTAGCTCCGCACGGACCGAATCCTCGGGGCTCTGGGACTCCGATTCGCCATTCTCTTTCTTCTCCTCCTGCTTGCCCTCTTCGGTTTTATTCTCTGTGGAGTAGTTGCGCACGACGGGCAGACGAGCCAGTGGACGGAGGAATTGCGGCTGAAATTGTGACGTGCGACGGAGCGTCAATGGTGCTGAAGACATCGAACGGACGGAAAGGAGAGAGCGGGTGGCCTGAGCCTGTCTAAGGATTGTTCGCTGGAGCATTCTGAAGGGAGGAATTTAAGGGAGAATCAGCAATTGCAGGAGGAGAGTGGAATATGAAGCTGTGGCGCTGAGAAGATGAGAGTCTACGGTTATCACTAGAAAAACAGATATTTCGGTGTCAAATCACCTGACCGCCTGGGGAGGAAAATCCTCGGGCCGACGCGCGTTTACTGTGGGGTAATTCAGAGTGGTAATTAAATGTTCGTCAACTGGTAAATACCGTAGGAGTAAGAAAGATCGTTCGGATGGACCAGACTCCAGTTTCACGGCTCTTTTGCTTTTACATTCGTCCAAACTTTTTGATTATAATGTTAGACAATTTAGATGGCAATACTATACTGTATGTATGTAAGTACATGCAGTAGTATAACCCTGCTTTTCGATGAACAGTTCGTGTAGGTAAATGTACTCTGTAGCTGTGAAGTATAGGGCAGTTACTGAATGGTTAAGGTAATAAGATTATGAGATAGTACTACCAGTAACATCCATGCGGTATTCGCTCTCTTCTCTCTACCGACAAAACAAAGGGGGGGGAATTGTAAACAAAGCAAATTGGGAAGAAAAGAAAAGAGAAGAAAATCATAGTCCAAAGTTAAGAGAATGGGTGGAAAACATAACGAACCGGGGAATCATCGCCAAGACTCATGAGCTAGGAAGGTACGATCAAGGTGAGATGTATATACAGAAACACACGCTCCTTCTTTAGAAAGCAAGACCGACAGCGGACCGACGATAAGTAGTGTAGTAATTATGCCCGAATTCGTCATATCCATTCGGCTGATGCTGGTGTTGTTGACTCTCGAAGATAGTTGGATAGACAGTGGGCTCATCAGCTTGCTTAGGAGGTAAATAGGGTCGAGAAAAGGGCACGGGTATGTCAAACTCCTTTTCAAGACGGGGCTTGTTGTGGGATGGACGAATTGGTGTGGCAGCTGTGGTGTTACTGGATAGAGACGGCGTGGTTTTAAAGCCGCTTGTTAAGTTAGTCAGCGTTGAGGTGACGGTTGATCCGCTGAGGGTACGGGAGCGGACGCGGAAGGGGTTCTTGTCGGTGAAAGTGGACTTCCAAGGGGATGGAAATGGGGATGGAGAGGAGGCCTTGTTGCTTGTTTGGAAGAGCCATTGGGTGACGCGACCAGATCGTGTTGGTGTCGTGATTGCTGGATTAGGGTCACGATTCTCAGAAGGAGTGGTGGGAGGTCGGGTCCCCGTCGGTGTTGTCGGGGGTCGTTGAGTGGTCCCTGACAAAGGGGAGTATTCGATAGGGAGAGGTGGTAATGGCCGGCCCTGCAGGCTGAAGCTGGTGACGTTGGTAGGAGTTCTAGCGGGTATGGTGTCGCTGCTTGCCTGTGGCTCATTGGGAGGCTCCGGCTTCGACACTACCGATGCGCGACCAGTGTTTGAGTCCAGCCTGGTGTGAGTAGGATATTGTAGACTTGCAGTCAAACCAGTAACTGCGCGTGAACGGGTGGAGAAATGAGGGATCAAAGAGTTAGTGGTGGAGATTTGCTTGTCCATGAGCTGTTCCAGATTACCCATAGAGGATCGCCGTAATCCAGAACCGACAGGTTTTCGCGGGAGTTGAAAGGAAGAAGATGGTCGGTGGAATTTGGAGCGGGATATATGGGAGATCTCAGCAGAAGTTTTCAGAGTGCGTGGGGGCCGTGAAACTGCTGGACATTCACCTTCTATTTGAAATTTCCCAAACTCAGGAAGATCTGGTAATTGGTTGCCGGAAGCATCGAAGCTCAGCTCGAGGGGCCGAAATTGCTTCGGCGACAGAGGAAGAAAACTTTCAGGACGGAATCCATTGGGAGTAGTTGCAAAGCTGGATACTGTTCTAAATTCTGAAGGACCACTGATCCGTAAAGGAGCAGCCGACTTTCTCTTGAAAGCGAAACTCGCCCGGCTGAATCTTTCTGATTCTAGTCTATTATCCAGCCTCCGCGATGTGGTGGATGATGCCCAGGGCGGAGAACTTGGCCTGGGGAGAGCATTGTCGACGTCCAGCTTCATCGGGGGAACGAGATGAGGCTGTGTATGACATATTGCCATCTCTCGCTCGGCCCCTAAGACAAGAGAAGGCTCAGCAACATGAGATTGCATAGATATATCAGGAAACATACCCTTTTGCTTTAGAGACTGTTGGTGGTGGAAGCTTTCGTCATCGCCCCTAGAGCTCAGGCAGAACAAGCAGAACGAGATCCAGCCAGCGCATACAGATCCCGCTTGTTCAATTGCCCGCTTCATAGCTGCCAGCGCTTCCAAAACTGGTGGTCCATCATCTAGTGGAGGTCCCAGCAGCACGAAAAGGAAGGGAAGGGAAAGAATTAGATAAAGGAGGCCAGGCAAAGCACTGCGGCACACATACAGTACCTATGGACAAGAAGAGACAGTTATCTACCAGCTCATGGGAGGCTGGCATAAAGCAGCACTGAAACCCTTGTAATCAGCCCCGCTGTTGTTAGAAAACTTATAATACGGGTCAGAAGCGAATAGGATGGGGGCTGTCCCTTTGTGCTTATGCATTGTGGCAGACGATCAAACCATGATCATGGAAATAAATTGGGGGTTGAAAAGACCAAAGAAATGAGACAAAGAAAGTACGGGACTAAAAAGGAAGTCTCCTGACCAGTCACGTTCCTGGATTGGTTCCCCTCCCTGACAACGTGTGCTGCATACTAGTACGTGACCTGCATGTGATTTGCTGGTTAATCACATCAGTTGGTTCCCTGAGGCAGGAAACACTGTAAGTTCCATGACTGGGCGCCTAAAGATGCACTGCCATTTGTTCACCAAGCATTGCACGAGTCTACATCTTGTTGAACACGTTTCGCCAGTCACAGCGATCATCACATCAAATGACGTGTGCGAACCCAGCTAGAATGGTGCCATGTTGTTTACCAGAGTAAGCGGACTGTCTTACCTGTTTTCTTGTGAAAGGAGCAAAGCACTGATTGAATGTCTATAGTTATACCCTAACTTTACCTCTTGTCTGGTTTCATGCTATTTTTAAATGACTTTATCAGGCACGAAGCAAGATAAAATCTCCTATGTCCGTGAAACAAAATGAAGGAAGAAAGAAGAAAACAAAAGAAGGAAAGAAGACAGAAAGAAAGACAGACAGACAGACAGCAAGAAAGAAAGAAAGAAACCTATACACCGAAAAATTTGAAGAATAAAACATAGAACAAACCTAAACCATGCATATCTGCAGTGAGAATGATTCGTTTCATTGATCCCAAACATTCTCGCCTTCTAACCCCTCGTAAGACCATACTTGCGTCTTTGGATCATTGTTGTTGCTGCTCTCATCTTGTTCGGTCGGTCGCGTTGGGTGTTCACTAGGGGAACTGGGGCCCTCCATCTGAGTGATACCAGACTGACCGCTAACTGGGTGACCGGATGGCGTTCTAGAAATCAAGGTTACTTCAGTCCAAGAACTGCGGATCCAGTAATGAAACACTTACTGGAAGTATCGATGTTCCGGCTCAAGCAACGCGGAACCAGTTGTCCTGTGACGCTCAGCTTGTTCCTTTTCTTCGGCTTCTCGATCTTCGATTACGAGGTCAACTAGTTGGCTACGGTGGGAGCTCCGGGAAGCAGAAGAGCTACGGTTTCGCGGAAGAGCGGCTCGGTCTCCAGTGCATTCTCTTCGTGATTTGCTCGACGTGCTATCGCCATTTGAATGCGATCCTCCATTGTTAGAGGCACGGATTTTTCCGTGCTTGCGGGGCTTCTTCACCACTTCTGGTTGATGCGCATTTTGGTAGCTGAAGGGGACAGCTAAACGCTGGTCTTGTGGCGCTTGGTTTGCCGTTATTACCGGATACTGGCAAAGTTAGTTCGTAAAGCTGCTTTTATGGAAATCGTTCACATACATTCCAGTCGCCGAACTCGAGTGCTCGAGCCTTCAAGAACAGCTGTTCATCTCCCTCATCAAGCGTCGACTCCTCAACTTCACAGTGCGAGCGGAACCGGTCCACGAGACTGCCCCGCCTGCTTGATTCGGTGCCAGAAAGTAACGGTGTCCGACTATTGATCTCACCCGGTTTAGGAATCCAGTACTTGCCCTTCCCTCCGCGCTCGTATCGCATGCCGTGCATCGTCCGTCTTACCCGAGACTCGGATTCAGCATGTGCCATAATGTGATCTCCCGAATCGAATAATCTGTATTCATAATTCTCTCCCCGCAGAGTCATCTTTGTGTCTTCGATTAGGTCTTTGATTCCAAAGGCATCCCGAAGTGCGTATATTACTGGCAGCCGCGCGGATGAGATGCTTGGGTCGGCATAGTCATGCCAAGAGAATGCATACCAATGAGTAACCGCGAATATAGGCATCTCGAAGCATATCAGGGAGTCCTGGATTGCAGCAGCGAGGTTGTCAGGAGTGTAACCTGCGACACCGTTGGATAAAGCTCCAAGCCATTGCAAAATGGATAAGAAGAAACCTTGCCAATAGGAGGCAAAGATAATGAGCTTGACGCAAAGGAACTTTGGCACGGGGCGAAATGGCGCCAAGTCGTTGTGCAGGCAAACCCAAAACATCGCCAGCGAGTATAAGCTTATTGTGACGCTAACGTTATACACAATCCCTGTCCAGAGGTAACCAGAAGTTAACCCTAGATAGCCTTCTTGATAGCTGTCCGTAGCTTTCATGACGATGGATATGATAGCTAGGACCGGTTTTAACCATGTATACTGGAGGATACCGCGCTTTACGGCCAGGAAGGTGTGCGGATCGGAGATATCGACTTTTGGTAGGCAATGGTTCAGTGGCCAGGCATGTTGTATGGGAGGACGCCCGTGAGTCATAATGATCAACGCTCGTTCGCCTCCGAGAAAATTGATGAGTAACTGAAAGAAGGTGTAGATAGTGAAGGCCTAAAAGTCACTCGTCAACAATGTGCATAGCTACTTAGCTGAGCGGTTATACCTCATAAACATCACGGATAGGATCCAACCATAAAGATGCTTTCAATGATACGATGCTGGTCCAGGATGCTGCCGCATAGATAGGAACCCTGGTATGTTTAGCTCAACGCTGATCCTCCACAACTGAGAGGAAACTGACATCAGAAGTATACGAACGACATAACGTTGGAGGAGCGGTTTGCGATAGTTTTTCCTTCACGTAATATATCAGTGCAAAGCTCAGATGACTGAACTAGACTTATACCCGTACGTTTGTAGCCATATGGACCTTTGAGTGAAGACAAATAAAGGGTTAGCGACGCTATCTCATATCGAGCCTTGCATGGGGCGGGGAAGGGTGCGCTCTCACAGAAGCGATAAGAGTGAAGCCACCAGGGATGAGACACCAGCAATAATCACCACAGTTTTCGCCAGGCTTGAGCCTGTACCCCCAGAAGATGAAGATGACATGGTGACCGGGGTCAAGGAGACTCGCGGTACTCGACCGCGTGCACTTCAGGTTTGCGTCCACCGGTAAAGCATTCCGTAGCTTAACGAGGGCAGCGAAAAGAACAAAGCAAGATCATATCCTGCCCAATGAACTGAAGAGCGTTAAAAACTGTCTAAAGCTCCCACACAGACAAGCGAAGCGCTGGCATGACCGGAAGGAAAGCCGTTGTGGAAAGTTGTGTAGAAAACAAGGATCATCGTCTAAGCTGTTCCTCTTTGTATTATTGGAGCTTACTAGTAGTTAGTTAGTACTTTAGTACCAGTACTAGTCCTGGTTTCAGTTACGGCGGGCCCGTGACACCGCCTAATATGCGACTCGCCGCATCGAGATAAATTTACTCCGTTATCGAAAGACCCCTAAAAGGCGACTACTAATCGACCTCCGTACGGAGTAGTGGAAATGAATTCACGATTTGCCTTGTGTTTTTACCTTCCTTTCATTTGCTTCCCTGTACAGGGTATAGCATAAAACTCCCGATATATCTAATTAACATCCATTTCTGGGTTTAGATCGTCCCGCGCCCGCCATGTTCGCGGCCATCGGACTCCATAGGATATTGCAAGATGGCTGACACGAGTTTGTTAACATTTGGGTTGACACCAGATCCAAGCTTTAATGTGTAAGTGATAGTAGGATGCTTGTATGTACATACACTGGTAACTCACTGCCGTACAGATTCTTTTTCCTTGAACTCGTCGTCTCCTGTATACTGTAAGGTCCCTGAGCGCTGCACAGTTCAGTGCAGATCGCTGATTATAGACAGGGTTCTGTTCTTCTTGCTTTACTTCAATCGTCTGTTTGCAACCCTCCTCTCGTATGGGATTCGCGCCTACACGTGGCATTATTATCGCGCTTATGTCGACATCAATGCACTCCAGATTTCTTTGCTTGGAGGCCGGATCTTCTTCAAGGGTGTCCGGTATCACGGTGTAAATGAGACAATTTTCGTTCACGGGGGCTTTCTTACATGGCATTATTGGAGGCGATCGGTGAGGAGGACAGATCTGTTCAGCCTGAATTCCAATGAAGACGAAATAGGGGAGGATGTCCGATCAGCTGGAGAGGGTAATAGTGATGGTGCCAGAGACAGTGGCTTGAAGGAGCAAGGGGGCTTGACGGGTGCAGACTCACTTCCATGTCGTATTACTGCCAAGTTTTACGGTCTCGAGTGGTTCATATACAATAGGACCCCAGCCTATGATGGTATTCTGGCAGGCTTCAATCCTCCCGGAGAGTCAGCAGCCTTCAACCAACCACAGTACCCGGGAAGCAGCTCTCTGGATGCTGAGCTGAAAGATACTTCGGCTAGAAATTTTTCTTTCAGCGAATCTGCCTCTCCGAGAACATCTCATGCGGCTAAAGCTCCAGGACGTAGTAGAACTGGCGGGGAAACAATCGGTTCTCATATTCTCGAGGGATCTGGACAGGAAGTTGGCGACGGACTTTCAAGACTGCTTCGACTTCTGCCATTAAAGCTGGAGTGTGACAAAGGGGCCATTGTGATTGGAAATGAAAACACTAGGTCGGTTCTGACAACAACCTTTGACGGTGCAACGGGAACAATTGAAGTATGCAATGCTGGACCACTGGATCTATATCGACAGTCATTCTCTTTTCAATTTAGCCACCCAGTTGTTCAGATGCGCCCAAACCCAGATTTCAAGCAGAACCAGCTTTCTGCCGTGAAGGGACTGAGCTCCACGCGGGAAGACCAACCCGGGACAAAGCGCAAAAGGGATACGATTTTTAACTACCATTTTCAAAAGCGCAGGATATGGCATAGTATTCGTGAGCTCATTCCATACTTTCAGACATCTGTGGAATCCTTTTATGTTTCCGAAAAACATGAAGATGCGGCACCGAGAACTCAAGGTGATGTTCGCAATGACGCCCGTTGGGTTGGTCTTTCTCGTTACTTAGATGAAACCAGCCAAGATGACCACGAGGAATGGAATTCTGTCGAATATGCTAGATTCTCTACAATCTTGGATAGCCCTAGCATGGTTATCGCATATTATTGGGACATCCCTGGGTGTGTTAAGCCTCAACACCTGCCTCTGGACTTTCCACCCTGTGAAGAGTCCTCGGATATCAATGGTGCGCCCCCCCCAGAATGGGGAATTGACGTCAAGTTCGAAGGAGGCACTGTTAATTACGGGCCCTGGGCTGATCGAGAACGTGTTGGCTTACAAAACGTCTTTTTCCCTAATTCTTACCGAAGCTCTCAACCAGCTGAGCCATTATCCTCAGGCGATCTAAGACAGAACTCCATCTTCAAACTGCGGGTGGAGACCACTCAAGAGCTGACGTTGCGAATTCCAACAAAGGAACCGTCCAAAGACTGGCAGTGGAAAGGCCGTGCTGATGCAATACGAGGCGCATCTAGAGTGAAGAAACAGCAACGAAGGAGACAGTCAAGGGCTGCAGACGGTGACAAAGGTCACATGGGTCCCGAAATCCGCCCTTTTGGATGGCTTTCTCTCCGTGTGGCTGGCGATTCGACCATAAATTACTCTATGGATATGGTAGCCTCCAGGGCTGGATATCTCAACCAACTTGATCTAGACCTTCGAGATTCAACGATGTCATCCAGTGTCAATCATGCAGTGCTGTGGCAATGTCCTCGGCAGCTTATTATCTGTGACCTTTCAGTCCCCCTTGCCTGGAACAATCTTCGTACGTGGAAATTTGATGTCGAAAGCCATGATATGGAGTTGTTTCTATTGCGAGATCATATCTTTCTCTTGACGGATCTTGTTGCTGATTGGGCATCCGGCCCTCCAACAGAATACTATACATTTGTGCCGTTCATTTACAAGTTGAGCCTTTCTTTTGAAAACCTGCGATTGTTTGTGAATGTCAACGACTTGAATATCATCAGCAACCCTTCTGACCTGGAGGACAACCGCTTACTGGTGATCAAAGGCACAAGACTTACTTCCGATGTTCTGATTCCTTTGAACAAATATAAGCCAGAGCAGAATGCCGTGGACTTCAGTCTTCGTTTTCACCATGCTGGTATAGACTATTTGAGCCCGTTGTGGGATACCCTTCATACCTTTTTGCAGGGTAAATCGACTGCCACGCTGGAGAGCATGGACATTAATGGATCTTACAGCTATTACCTTTCCACGTCCTCTGAGTTGACGGATACGGTATTTCTTAATGTTGAGGGGTCGTCCCCTGAGCTGTATTTGTTTGGATTCCTGATTCGATCTTTTCTGACAATCAAAGAAAATTACTTCGGAGAAGAAATGCATTTCAAGACGCTTGAAGAATTTCAAGACCTTGCCTATACAGAGGAACCCCCGGAGTCGCATAACGGAATCAATCCTAAGAGAAAATCGAATGATCTAGATGTTATCATGCATGTCACTGTGGACAGTCCCTGTGCTCTGCTCCCAGAAAACATATATGACCGCTCGAATTGTCTAAGACTTACTGCACCTTCCTTGGAGATCGACTTGCGATTTACTAATTACTATATGGATTTGGAGTTTTCAATTGCTCCTTTGAAAGTGGGGTTGGTGTCCCATCTGGCCGAACAGCCTCCCAGAATATCTGACTCTCAGCTCTTCATCGATGGAATTTCTGTTCATGGCCATCGCTTGTTTGGATTGGCCCCTGCCGAGCCAACATATGTCTGCAACTGGGATTTCAAGCTAGGTCGGATTATTGGAGAATGCTCGACGGAGTTCTTATCTTGTTTAGGGCCAGCTTTGAAGAGTTTTGACTTTTCCTTTGATAACGAAGAGAACGCACTTCCTTCATTGTCTCCCATCGCTCTTCACGATGTTACGTTTCTTCGAGCAAGAATCGACATGATTCATGTCTCTATGCTTTCACCCAAGGCGGCCTTGATACTGAGCTCTGGGCCGGTGACAACAAAATTTAACGACTGGGCGAATGCTAGGTTTTCAAAGCGTATGAGCCTTCTTATCCCAGAAATCTCTATCTTTGCAGTGGATCGTGATCTCGTTGCTCGATTGAGATATCCAAACAGCGATGGGGTGACGCCTTTAGCGCTCTTTGAAACCACGATTAATCTGAGAATGGCTCAGCGAAAGGATGACATTGTGGAGAGTCGAGGATTGCAGCAAGAGCACATCAAAGTACATGATCAAAGGACTCAGCGAACGCCATGGCTACTGTTTGACTGGGAGGAACTCGATCCAAATTCATCACATTTCAATGATGATAAATTAGCGCTGCCAACTATCGCTATACCTGCAATGCCGGAACCTATTGTCAAACGTTTTAACGTAGCAGACCTATCAACAGAAAGAAGTATTTTCTCAGACGGCAGCAGTTACGCAAACTCTGGAGGTTTCCTTATTTCCTCAGATGCCTCAAGCGTACGCAGTGAGCGCAGAAGAAGAAAACGCAGCATCAGATACACATCAAGCTTGGCATCAGAGGAAGAACAGCGCCAAACCTACTCACAGGTAGCGGCAGAGACCTCTGAAAGCAAACCTTTGTTTAGAGAACGCAAGAATTGCCCGGCTGGCGAACCCTCCATAATCTCAGATTCGTCAAACCCTTGGGTTATGCCTAACTTCTCCCTTCATCGGATCCGTCTGGATACTTCACAGTTACCATCACACCATGTCTCTAGGGACAACTCCCGTCAAGACAATCTATTAGTGACAAAGTTCGATCCTCAGTTCTCGCCTTTTGAAGACGATAAGACAACTCACACTAACTTCGCAATCGAGCTACCAAACGGTGTTAGAGGCAGTTGTACCCCCGATTTTCTTTTCATAATATCAGCGATGATTGAAAAGCTGCAACCACGACACCCAATTAATATCATCGATTCGCTCCAGAAAGATGTTATATCCGACATTGTAAGTTACGAAAAGTCACTACAGAAGCCAAAAAAATCGACAAGCGTTGCAATTCGAACTCCACTCATACTGGTGAAACTGGTAAACCTATCTGGTCCTCCCAGCAAATACGAATTTGGTTTCCGAGATGAGTATAGTGTTGAGGTCGCCCATTTGAAGACAGAAATTAGGACGAAAGTTGAGAGAGAGAAGGGCGATCTTCTTGCCGGAATACGAAAGAGTTCTACCATTCATACTGCCGCTGAAAGTCTTTCAGTGTCCGTTGAGGGCACTCGAGCTGACGCATGTCAAGACAAGGCTGAACTTACCTGCCTCTTTGGTGACATGAGCTTTTGGCTTGTGACAAAGCCTATGGTGAAAGCGAACTTCCAGGCTAGAGCATTTGATACTGTCACTTTCACAAAGTCAGTGGAGCATCTCGCTTATCTAGTTCGACGTACAACCACGATGTTTGACTCTGTCACCTCATCTCTCCAGCATAGTTCCTCCCTGGAGAACAAACGTCTGCGACTCCTTATATATTTTCTTACTCAGCCAGCTGCCAACAAACCTGACCCCGTGTTCCTTACACGTATCTCATACGTGCTCAGGGTTGCACCCACACACCTGCGCCAGCACGATTCTTGGAAAATCATCTCCCGCATCCGCAATGTATATAACAATCTGTCACCTCGCCAGAAGGAAGACTTGGCTTCAAAATGTCTTGAAAATGAGCTCTCATTACCCCTCGATGCTCGGGCTACTGTGCTCTCTAGCTTCGATGAGTGGCGGGCTTGGGATCTAGCGCATGTTGGGAAGAGTTACGTTATGCAAAGAGTGTGGAATTCATTCACGCCAAATATAGAGGCGGCTCCGGACCCAGTGTTCTTCTCTTCTACTGTGAAATCACTTCGCTTCTCCATTGATCCCGGACCAAAGGAAAGCGATTTCGTGGTTGAGAACCTGTCGACAGCTTTGTCTATCAACCCACAGGATGGGACACTCTCGGGTGCCGACGAAAGGCCAAAGAGTTTGATGATTGTGCAGTCTTACTGCTCCTCCATCAGTCTTCAGTTGCGATGGGAAATCCTTGAACTATTAGAAGGGTTATTACGGACAATGTCAACAGTCACTTTGGAATCTACTACATCAACAAAGAGCCCCCTTACCAAGCCAAGACAGTCCAAAGAGCTGCAAGTTGTATTCGGCGCGGATGCTGGATCCATAACACTTGATGGTATCAATGTCAAGCTAGCGCTGACTGGGCGTAGCTTAAGAAGCTCGATTGTTCAGAGGCTGCACGGCACTCGGAGTCCAGACTGTCTGAGTACACTACTCAGTGCCCAATCATGCTCTTCTGAATTATCAGATGTCTCTAAAGTAATCATGTCTTGGAAGATTGGCGAGCCACATTTGTATTGTTCGCGTGTCTCCGAGAAAAATGAAACAGAATCAAAACACGAATGGAAAATTGCTGGTTCAAGCAGAAGACTCCGATACCACATGAGAGAAGACCCATTAAGCCTCGCTCATATTGCTGACCGACTCATAGAAGATGAAGTTCGCTATATTCATCGGCTTGCCAAAAACATTGAATTTTCAGCTCGCCCATTAGACAACAGTGTTGGGACAGCAAAGAAACCATCCTGCAACAAATACCATATGGCAATGTTCTTAGGTGACTATCGACTCAGCTTTTGCATACTACCATCCTTGACATATGTAATTTCTGGCGAAGTCGCACGGACATCTATGGTACCGACGAAGGAATCAAAGGTCGAAGTCGACTTTGACTTGAAAAAGAATCTGCACACCTTTTTTTCCAATACTGGCGATGGTTGGCACCCTCTGTCGGTGTTAGAAATACCGCCCATCAACGGTCGAGTTGTTGCGAACATGTCGCCAATCCGTACGGATATGGAGGTAGATGTCACAATTGAACTCATTCAGCTAGAGGCAAATGCTGTAGGAAGTCTTTTGGGTGCCTTAACAAGACCGGAGTTTTCCCACTTGCTGTCTGATCTCAAGCAAAACGTGGAAACTCTGCAGCTGCACCTTAACGACGCACTTGCTCTTGATAAAGCACCCCCACAAGAAAAAGAACCTTCCAATGGTTACAGCATACTGTATAAAGCGCGCATGACAATGGCAGGCACAAAGATCCATGCCAGTGCTCCTGCTATTAGCGGGAAAAAGTATTCAGCAGACATGGAAATAAGTCTAGGAATGATGCGCATGCGCCTCGACAATGGTCTGGAACAGGGTCACCCCATGGAATACCCGGAATTCCACATTGATACGTCGAATATCAGCTTCGATTTACGCAAGCAAGAGGCTACGATGAGTCGCTCTTATTGTAGTTTTGCTATTGACGCCAGGCTTCAGGGAACCTCAATGATACAGGATAATGGCGAAGCCAGGAGAGTATTCCATTTCAGCAGCAAAAGGTTTGATGTCGAGCTGTTTCCCGAGACGGCTGCGCTGGTGATTGATATGGCTACCCACCTCCAGGAGCGCATCAAAACACTGGATCTCTCTCATGAAGTCAGGCGTTTCAAAAGATTACGTCGACGAGGCAATACAGTACCAAGAGCCCCCTGCATACAGGTCAATGATGATGATGCTCACTCAGAAGACCTGTTTAACGCTATGTTTTCGTTAGATGTGAACTATATACAGATTGGCTGGAACATGTCTACCGTCCCTCTGCCTACCTCTGGGCGCAAACCCGATGATTTGGTTTTCTCTATCAAGCGCGTGGAGTTGTCCAACAAGAGAACAAATGCTGCCAAGCTGCGTATCGAAGACATGCAGCTGCAAATGGTACCATATTCCGGTAACAGGCGAAAGCGTTCTCTTAATTCTGCTTCATTGCCTGAGCTGGTCTTCAATGTGGCATATTCTTCAGCAGGCCAAGAGGTCCGACTGGCCTTTCAGGCCGCTGGCAAATCCCTGGATATACGAGCCACATCTGATTTCATTCTGCCAGGAAGCATAATACGAGACTCCATTGCGGCCTCCAGCCGCGTCGTCCGCGAGGCTAATTCTACATTGGTGTCGAAGTCATCTGATGATAATTCCAAACCTCGCGCACTTTTTGGGAATAAGCGCTTTCGGTCTGTGTTAGTCGATGTGGACTTCGCTGGTGCTATCGTGTCTCTGCAAGGAAGACATACTGGTGACCAACAGACTCTGCTGGCAGCCACTCTAAAAGGAAGCAGGTTGTCCGAGGCGAAGTACGGTCAATACATTCAAGGAGATGCAGTAGCCACCGCGGTATTCAGAGCCCCTGGAGTGGCATTGAAAGTACAATTCGAAGACAATGGACAAGCCGACCCGCGACTTAATGCAGAGCTGAAGGTCGATGCTTCTACTAATGTGCTGTATCCAAGCCTTGTCCCAGTACTAAAGCAAATGACTGCTACCGTCAAAGAAGTCATGGGCGCCCAGGAAAAGCCCAGAAGGCTGTCCGGTGCGATGATGCTTCAGCCGCAGAAATTGATGCAAGAGCCTCCTCTTGCTATGGATGGCAAGGGCTCCATCCTTGGGCGGTGTAAATTGAACGTTGGGCTTCTAATCTGCAAGCAGGAGTTCAGCTTGAGCTGCCAACCTATTGCTAGAGTTGCAGCCACCGCTAGGTTTGATAGCGTCTATGTGACGATCAATACTGTGCAGTCTGATGACCACGGGCGATTCTTAGCACTTCTTGTGGCTTTTAATTCCTTGGAAGCTTCGGTGAAGCACGTATATTCTAATGAATCGACAGCAAGTTTCGAAGTCAACTCCATGGTCATGTCTCTCATGAATAGCAAACACCTCGGTAATTCGAAAGGCATATCAGTTGTTCTCAAAATTAGCCCGATGCAAGTGGCACTCAACGCCAAACAAGTCCAAGATTTTCTGCTCTTCCGAGAAATATGGCTGCCGGCGAATGCCAATATTGATGCGAAGCCAACGTTTCAGCCACAGTCGACCGAGACACAGGCATATATTGTTCAGCGGTACCAACAGGTGGCATCAGCATCAGCATTCCCCTGGAACACAACAATTGCAATCGAGAAGTTGGAAATCCAACTTGATCTGGGTTCTTCCCTTGGGAAAGCTCAGTTTGCCATTAACGACATATGGTTTTCGTCCAAAAAGTCGTCTGACCGAGAACAGACCCTCTGCGTCCGCTTCAAATCGACAGGGATAGAAAGCAAAGGTCGAATGAGCGGGTTGGTTGAGCTCCAGACACTTCAAGTGCAAACTTCAATTCAATGGCCTGACGATAGTCTTCACAACAAGACGCCACTCATTCAGGCATCAATATCCTTCAACTTGTTCCAAGCAAAAGTCTCTTTTGACTATCAGCCTTTCCTTATCGCACATATCACAATGTTCGACTTCTTGATGTACAATGTCTGTAGTACGTCTGGTGGGGAACACCAGCGGCTCTTCAGCATTCTGGAAGGAGATCAAGTGCAGGTTTTCTGCACAAGCTTGACCGCATCACAGACTGTGGCATTGTACCAAGCCTGGCAACGGTTAGTGCAAGATAAACAAGCGTCGTACGAAGCTGCACTGCGTGAGGTTGAAAGGTACATGCGTCGAAGGTCGTCAATTTTCGCTGGTAAGGCAGACTTACCGGTCAAGGCGATGGCCAAAAATGTAGACGACAAGGAGGAAAAAGCGCCGATCTCTCTGCAGACAGGCGTTGCGGTCACTATCAACTCTGTCAATATAGGCATCTTCCCAAGCTCCTTCTTCGATAACCATGTGCTTCGGTTGGATGCACACGATGCGCAGGCTCGCTTTGATGTATCCCTACAAGACGGTAAAATACGCAGTGCTTTGGGACTCACACTCGGCCAGCTACGCGTTGCACTGTCCGGCATTGTCCGGCCTGGCCCTGCGGAGGTTGAGGAGCTTCTTGTCGGCGAGATTGCCAACCGTGTGTTAGCATCCAGCGGCGGCACCATACTTAAGGTCCCTCGGCTTGTGGCCCAAATGGAGACCTGGCAAAATCCCGGAAACCAGCAAATCGACTATATCTTTCGAAGCACGTTCGAAGGGAAAGTCGACGTTGGATGGAATTACTCGCGCATCAGCTTTATCCGGGATATGTGGGAGTCCCATTCCCGGGCATTGACCTCCAGGCTTGGAAAGCCCCTGCCGCCATCCGCCGTGCGCATTACCGGCGGGTTGAATGAAGGTGGTGGCGACAAGAAAGACCAACAGCAGGAAAAAATCACCGCTGTCGTGAATGTCCCACAGTCCAAGTACACGTACGTTGCGCTGGAGCCGCCGGTAATTGAGACGCCGCAGCTCCGCGATATGGGTGAGGCCACCCCACCGTTAGAATGGATTGGGCTTCAACGAGATAAGCTGCCCAATGTCACGCATCAAATCATCATCGTGACCTTACTAGAAATTGCAAAGGAAGTGGAGGATGCATATGGGAAGATCCTAGGATCATCATGAAGTTTGAACTTCTCCTTGTGTTCTTTTTGTACTTTCAACCAACAACGGCCCGCGTCATGCAGGCTACTGTACGTTGATTGATTAGATATCCATTGTTTTGCTCATTCCGGAGTACCACATGTATGTACAGTATATCCATAGTACTCATGCATGGATGCATGCAGACATTAGTAAACAAAATGCAAGTAAAGACATCAGATACAAGCACCGTGACTATGATAAGGTATCCTACCTGTTGTATGTACAGATACATACATACCTGGTACGGAGTACTCCGTACCTATGGATGATATTGTACGGAGTACTCCGTACGGAGTATGATATTATATTACTGTATGCCTCTGTATTCCAAGTTACCAGGTAATTCCGTACTTATTAAGCTCATCTGGGAAAAGTTCCAAATTAAATCCTAACTCCGGGCGGGCGGTGAGGACGGAGGGGTAAAGTGCGGGCTGTTGGCCAATCCGTAGTTTCGGATCCTTTCGAAATCTAGTGGACACCTCCGTACTACTCCGTACTCCGTACTTCGTACTGTAATTGAGTCCATGACATGATCGAACGGCCGACGTAATTGGAAGAGTCTCTAAAGATACCTTAGGAGACCCGTGGACGATGATATCAGGACTGACTTGTTAACGCCACAGAGCTTTACCATAGCTTCATAGCTCACAATTCACCTAGAATCTAGAAATGCTGGAATAGTTTTGACTATGACTCAAGAGAATGAGCCATCTATTACATATACCATGGTTGAATATAGGTAAAGAAGCAGACTTATAATGGAGCTCATATAGACAGAAAAAAAGAAGATGAAAGGACAAATTACATAGTAGGGTTGACTCCGGGGTGAGCGTAAAAAGCTGTTACCTTAGACAAGGTATGGAACTGGAATGGAACCTCTCGAGTTCTGGTAAGGAAATGAGGGGTGAAAAAAAAAAAAAAAAAAAAAAAAAAAAAAAAAAATCCCACTGCAAAACAGAGTCCCCACTCTCGCTTTCTTTCCCTCTTTCCCCCTCTTCCACCATCCTCTTCTTCTCCCTCTCTTCACCTTCCTCCGTGAAGCCCTCTGTCTCCTTTTATTTTTTTGGAGCCACGCACATAGGCCTTTCTGTCCTATAATACTCAGGTCGAGCTAGCACTCGATCCTGATCCTCTGTGTGTCGTTTTTCTTACCTTCTTTTTCACCTCATTATCCAACCCCGCCTCTCAGGCTTTTGACGAGAAAACTCCGTCAAGATGGTCAAGTAAGTTTGCCATATCCTGTGAAGTGATTAGGACACAATGGATCCCAATCATTTCCTTTTGAATAGCTTGCTAACTATGATATTCATAGCTTCACTCTCGAGGAGGTTCGTTTTACTTCCCCGCGCCAGTTCATGATGAATCGTCCTTGGAGAAGATTTAGATGAAGGGCGCAACGAAAACTATTGAAGCTAACAATGCGTAGATTCGGTCCCTGATGGACAAACCGAAGAACATCCGTAACATGTCCGTCATTGCTCACGGTACGTTTGCTTGCGTTGCTTTGTTGTACGATATATCAGACTACAAGGATATGCTAATAGGCCGTGTTCTACAGTCGATCACGGAAAGTCGACTCTGTCCGACTCTCTGGTCCAGCGTGCCGGTATCATTGCGGCTGCTAAGGCTGGTGAGGCCCGTTTCATGGACACTCGTGCAGATGAGCAGGAGCGTGGTATTACCATCAAGTCCACTGCCATCTCCCTCTACTCCAAATTCGACGACCCGGAGGATCTGAAGGAAATCCCTCAGGGTTATGATGGCCATGAGTTCCTGATCAACTTGATTGATTCCCCCGGTCACGTTGATTTCTCCTCTGAAGTCACTGCCGCTCTTCGTGTCACTGACGGTGCCCTCGTCGTCGTTGACTGTGTGTCTGGTGTCTGTGTCCAGACCGAGACTGTCCTGCGTCAAGCCCTTACTGAGCGTATCAAGCCTGTTCTCATCATTAACAAGGTTGACCGTTCGATGCTCGAGCTCCAGGTCTCCAAGGAGGACCTCTACCAGTCCTTCTGCCGTACCATTGAGTCTGTCAACGTCATTGTCGCCACCTACGAAGACAAGGCTCTTGGTGACTGCATGATCTACCCTGAGAAGGGTACCGTTGCTTTCGGTTCCGGTCTCCACGGCTGGGCTTTCACTGTCCGCCAGTTCGCCGTCAAGTACGCCAAGAAGTTCGGTGTTGACCGCAAGAAGATGCTTGAGCGTCTGTGGGGTGACAACTACTTCAACCCCAAGACCAAGAAGTGGACTAAGAGCAGCACTGATGCTGATGGCAAGCCTCTTGAGCGTGCCTTCACCCAGTTCATCTTGGACCCCATCTTCAAGATCTTCGACGCTGTTAACAACAACAAGAAGGACCAGGTCACCACTCTCTTGGAGAAGCTTGAGGTCAAGCTTGCTACCGACGAGAAGGACCTTGAGGGTAAGATGCTCCTCAAGACTATCATGCGCAAGTTCTTGCCCGCCGCCGATGCCATGTTGGAGATGATCTGTATCCACCTGCCTTCTCCCGTTACTGCTCAGAGATACCGTGCTGAGACTCTGTACGAGGGTCCTCATGATGATGAGTGCTTCAACGCCATCAAGAACTGCCAGGGAGGCTACAAGGACGAGAACGGCAAACCAATCCCTCTCATGCTCTACGTCTCTAAGATGGTTCCTACCTCCGACAAGGGTCGTTTCTACGCCTTCGGTCGTGTCTACGCCGGTACCGTCAAGTCCGGTCTTCAAGTCCGCATCCAGGGTCCCAACTACGTTCCTGGCAAGAAGGAGGACCTGTTCATTAAGAAGATCCAGCGTACCGTCCTCATGATGGGTCGTTCCACTGAAGCCATTGATGATGTTCCGGCCGGTAACATTGTCGGTCTGGTTGGTGTTGACCAGTTCTTGCTCAAGTCTGGTACCCTCACCACCTCCGAAACCGCTCACAACCTCAAGGTCATGAAGTTCTCCGTCTCTCCTGTTGTGCAGCGTTCCGTTGAGGTCAAGAACGCCGCCGATCTCCCCAAGCTCGTTGAAGGTCTCAAGCGTCTGTCCAAGTCTGACCCTTGTGTCCTGACCATGATCAATGAGTCTGGTGAGCACGTCGTTGCTGGTGCTGGTGAGCTGCATCTCGAAATTTGCTTGAACGATCTCGAGAATGACCACGCCGGTGTTCCTCTCCGTATCTCCGATCCCGTCGTTTCTTACCGTGAGTCCGTTGCTGGAACGTCTAGCATGACTGCCCTGTCTAAGTCCCCCAACAAGCACAATCGTCTCTACGTTACCGCTCAGCCCATTGAAGAGGAAGTCTCTCTCGCTATCGAGGCTGGCAAGATCAGCCCCCGTGACGATTTCAAGCTCCGTGCCCGTCTCTTGGCTGACGAGTACGGCTGGGATGTCACCGATGCCCGTAAGATTTGGTGCTTCGGTCCTGACACCACCGGTGCCAACTTGCTGGTTGATCAAACCAAGGCCGTCCAGTACCTTAACGAAATCAAGGACTCCTTCGTCTCCGGTTTCCAGTGGGCTACCCGTGAGGGTCCTATTGCTGAGGAGCCCTTGCGTTCCGTCCGCTTCAACATCCTCGATGTTACCCTTCACGCTGATGCCATTCACCGTGGTGGTGGTCAGATCATCCCTACTGCTCGTCGTGTCCTGTACGCTGCTACCATGCTTGCTGACCCCAGCATCCTGGAGCCCATCTTCAACGTCGAGATCCAGGTGCCCGAGCAGGCCATGGGTGGTATCTACGGTGTTCTTACCCGTCGTCGTGGTCACGTTTACACCGAGGAGCAGAGACCTGGTACTCCTCTGTTCAACGTCAAGGCTTATCTGCCCGTCAACGAGTCCTTCGGTTTCCCTGGAGAGCTCCGTCAGGCCACCGGTGGTCAGGCCTTCCCTCAGTCCGTCTTCGATCACTGGGCTGTTCTTCCTGGTGGTTCTCCTCTCGATGCCACCACTAAGCCTGGTCAAGTCGTCACTGAGATGCGTAAGCGCAAGGGTCTCAAGGAGCAGGTTCCTGGATACGAGAACGTAAGTCATGCTTCCCTGCTGATATGGCCGTTGCGCCTGATGCTAACAATTTTTCACAGTACTACGACAAGCTGTAAACCCATTGATTGCATTTCTATGTTAATGAGATCGACGAACGCAATACAATGTCTATGCTAGGGCTGAGTCCCAAAAAAATTTCAAAATACTGCGCCACAGCTAAATGTCGTATGTGGATTTTCGATACCTAGAAGTAGAGTCCAAAGGTGCATTTACCATGGTTTTTTATTATTTATTGTTACGTTAACGAATGCGAGGGTTTTTCCTGGATAGTTCACACATTTCCTCCAGTCGGGACTGGTAAAATTCCACTTTGGTAGTTTCTCACGTTCATTGACCACGAGTAGTAGTGGTAGTATAGTACCTACTAATTGATAGTACCTATGGATATGTCTCCACCGCACCCCTGTAGCGCTATAAATGCAGCCAGCAGTTTCATCCATACTATCTACGGAGTATGGTCCTTCAATACTTGCTCCAGAGTATGTATATGTCTGTAATTAAATCGAACTGATGTCTCCAAAAGTGGAGGGTGCATTTTATTCCTGCAGCATGTATCACGTGACCTTTCCGTCATCCGCGTCGCCTTCGCGTATCCCCGGCTGCTTCTTGTCCGCAAAGCTCTTTCTTTTCATACATTGGCGTTCACATCATGGCCTGACCAGACCCTGAGTTACTTGATTCATCTGACCCCTTGGCCTGCGATTCACCACCTGCCCCATCTGAATTCCATTCATCCCGTGGTATTGTGATTCTCGAAAAGAAGACTCGATCCTCGGGCCGAGAATTGTTCTCCGCTACTGCCAAGGACTGCGAGAAGGAACGACAATAGGTATCGAGGGTGCTTGCTATTAATTTTCCATAGTCGTGCGGCGTCATGAAGTTCTCTGAAAGCGAAGCGGCGGAGGTGAAGACTTGGGTGGTGCGAAAATTGGAAGACATGTAAGATTCCTCTACCATCGCACAAACTCAATCAAACGATTTCTCTTCCTTCTGCCCTGTTTGAATGATTCATCGTACTAATCTACATGCATTTCGGTCACCTGGGTAGATCCGATGCCGATTCCGATGTACTTGCAGACTACGTACTCGCGCTCATTAGGGCCGACGCCCCGGATGAAGAAATCAGGAAAGCCTCTGTGGAAGGGCTAGAAGACTTTCTAAGAGAACGTTGGTAGAGTCGCGATCAGTTTTCTGAGGATATCCTTCTGACCCACTCATCCTGAAATATAGATACGGTTCCGTTTGTCGACGAGCTTTTTGCTACGTTTGCGCCAAAACAAACCACCCCTCCCGCAAGCTCGCATCCGCAGAGTCAACCGCAGAATTCCACTGACATGACTGCGCCGGACGCAAGCTCTCAGCAACAGCCCCCGTTCCACCCTCCATCCGGCCCCTCCAGGGGTTCTTACGGGCCTCCTATGGCCAACATGCCTCAGTCGCAGATGGACTCATCCAGTTATGGTCGCAAACGTAGCTATCACGAAGGGTTTCAGACAGAGCAAGAACGCGAAGAGGCTCCCCATGGTAGGAACTTCAAGACCCCGCGGCGCGGCCGAGGTGGCGGACGAGGAGATTGGATGGGACGCGATGGCCGTGCAGCCCCTGGACAGTTCGCCCCTCCACATGCGGGTGGATTTCCCGTGATGCCTCCGGCCTTTCCTTCATTTGATCAAAATGACCCAATGGCGGCGATGATGGCCCTCCAGACTATGGGTTTTCCGCAAATGCCTGGCATGCCTCCAATGCCTATGCCAGCCCCTGGTGGCGGCGCTGTTCAACCACCGGATCCAATGGTTTCCAAGAGCTCAGAACGGTGTCCATTCTGGGATACACAAGGAATATGTTATTTAGGTGCTGCTTGTCCTTATCAGCATGACACGCCCGGTATCCCGAAGGAGGATGGTAAGATAACCACCTCTATTCATTTGGTATCCTTTGCTGTTGCTAACGGTACGTTGCAGAATATGATCCAAAATCATCTAACATCGTGACGGACTTCCAGAGTCGGAACACTGAAACTCCACCTCGTGGCAGCGACAGAGGTCGGGGCCGCGGCCGTGGTGGGGACCGAGGCGGGTTCGGAGGTCGAGGACGTCGATCTGAGTACTCCGCAGCTGGTCCCAACGAGGACGCTTCTATCACCACAATTGTTGTTGAGCAGATCCCGGACGACAAACTCGATGAACCCGCAGTGCGGGAGTTCTTCTCTCAATATGGCGAGATCGTTGACCTTTCTTTGCAACCCCACAAAAAGCTTGCGCTGATCACATACGATAGCCACGCCGCTGCCAAGCGCGCATGGTCTAGCCCCAAGGTGATCTTCGACAACCGATTCGTCAAGGTTTACTGGCACAAGGCGAAGGCTGATAGGAATGGTGAACATCGGCAAGGGGCTAGTGATGCCGAACCGTTCAATCAGGAAGAGTTCGAGAGGCAGCAAGAGGCAGCACAAAGGGCCTATGAGGAGAAGATGAAGAAACGCAGGGAGACGGAGGAAGCAAAACAGGCACTGGAGAAGCAACGCGAGGAACTCTTGAAGAAACAACTGGAAGAGAAGGAAAGACTTATGCAGAAGCTCGGGGGGGAAGGGGCCAGTAACGGTACTGAATCTCCGAATGGAGAGAGTCTTCCGTCACCTCAGGAGAACGTCAGCGAGCAAACCAAGCAGCTGCGCGCACAATTGGCCGCGCTAGAAGCCGAAGCCAAGACTCTTGGGATCGACCCCAATGGCTCTGATTCCGGTGCATCCGCGTATCGCGGTCGTGGCCGCGGATACCTTGGACGAGGCGGTTATGCACCCCGGGGCCGGGGATACGACCCCAGTCATCGCGGAGGATATCGCGGTCGAGGGGGAATAGCCCGTGGGCGGGGCGGTGTTCTGCGCCTCGACAATCGACCTAAGAGAGTCGCTGTTTCGGGCGTTGAATTCAATTCCGAGAAAGACGAGGCTTTGCGGCAGTTCCTCATTGTAAGTGACTTGCGTTTCTTTCCCTCTTGCTGCTCGTTCTTACTGAGCTCTGACTAACCGAATTGAACCTTAGGGCGTTGGTGAGTATGAGTCTATTCAGCCTGATGTGGAGCAACCGGATTCCTTGATAGTCGCATTCAAAGAGCGCTACATCGCGGAGAAATTTATGTATGGATCATGGCAGATACCATCCGTCGGTGAAGTGCAACTTACTTGGGTTCCCAACCCTCCGATCACTGCTATCCCCACGACTCCAGGTTCTGGACTGGATATCAAAACCGGGTCCGACGAGGATACCGTAATGGAGACCATGACCACGCTGGATCCATCGGCCGGACGGAGAGATGGAAATAACGAGGTTGATTACGACGTGGCGGAGGAGGACGATAGCTGGGGTGTGCAGTAGACATGCCACTCCGTTTTTCCAGTGTATACTTAGATGGCGATAACGACCTACTTTCCTACGTGGTAAAGAAGAAACATGATTTGCCTGCGGTCTTGCCGACGGATTGACGTGTTAAATTAAGAAACCTTTGTCTACATGGAATTTTTGTAAGGGGAAATTGGATGTGCTGGCATTCATGGCATTATTAGTACTAAGTATCGACAACATCACCTGAGGTCACGTCTCGGTATAAAATCATATCATTAGAGTACTATTATCATGATAACATTGACAAGTTGGCATCCCCTCCCCATGATCCTCAACAACCAGTTCTTCAACAACTTCCACCCTCTCCCCCCAAAAAAAGAACATGAACACTCAAACGTCAAATCCCAATCCCACTCAATTCAAAGAAGGCGCCTTCCTCCCAGGCGGCCACAACACCGACCCTCCTCTTCCCGAAACTCACCGGTTACGACTCGGGAGAGTGTGCCGTTGAGTGAGTGGGAGGAACGGAGGGGCGTTGGCTTGGGGGAGATTCATCCTAATTATAAGGTGTTTTTTGATCAGATTGCTTATGTTGCTGATCCGGTGGGTGTTTTTCTTTTTCTCATTTCTTTCTTTAATGTTATTTGTTGATATTGGACTGACGAGGTGTGTACGGAGTATAGTAGGACGGGTATATCATTGAGATTCTTCCGCAGAATTGGCAGTGAAGCATGCGGGTTTTGGGAAGATTCTAACAACAGAGAAGAGTGTACAGTACATCTTTCCGCAAGGCAGATCGCATAATTTCCTAGAATCTTCTTGCTTCACTCGGGATCAACTTACCTCCATCCGATCGTTGCCGGAGGCTCATCATCCACAGCCACCGTGGGGACAACTTCACTGGCTCAGAGTCAAGGTTTGCCGAATACGAGCTGGGCATTGCTTGTTTCCCTTGCGCATATGACGATTGCCAAAGAACCATGGTTTGTCATGGTTCAAGGCTCGACCCAATGGTGCAAGATCTGACTTGTTCATCCAGCGAGCTGAACGGATTAGCCAACACTGCCCCCAGTGTTGTCCCCGAGCTATACGTTAGCGAATACGACCTGCATAGCCAGGTTTTGGACGAGGTTGACGTAAATATGAGATCTTCTGTTCATCTTTGAGATGCCGGTGAAGTTATAAATACGAAAAGTGCGCAACCCTCAAGGCATTGATATTTTCTCAAGAAATCAAGTTCTCTTTCCTCGTACGTGGCAACCGGTCAAGGCAAAATCTGCGCCATGCCATCACAGTACTCTGGGCACTTTCTTTCATTTCGTTGGCATATGCCAATGGAAATTCCTCGTCATGTCGCTGTCAACCGCACCAAAGCTGCTGGCCTTCTGCGCCAGAATGGGGCGCGCTCAATAGCTCCATTAATGGACATCTAGTGGCCGTACGCCCTGTGGCAGCTGTCTGTCATGAAGGCAACCCTGACAATCCAGCTTGTAAGGAGGTTAATGCCTTCTGGACTAATTCGACCTGGCGAGCAGCACAACCCGGTGCTGTCCAATGAGAGAATTGGGAGGCCTTGCCGGAGAAGAATCAGACATGTTACATCGAGACTACACCGGACACACCGTGCGGACAGGGGCAAGTCTCCCTTTATTCGGCTCTCGTTCAATCCGCGGTCGATATCCAGGAGACGGTGAAGTTTGCAAAGCAACATAACCTTCGTCTTGTGGTCAAGAATTCCGGACATGATTTTCTGGGTCGTGCGTCCGCTCCAGGATCGTTGCAGATCCTTACCATCGGTATGAAGGATATCCGGATCGTGGATAAATTTACTCCTGCGGGTGCTCCGGAGGGTAAAAATGAAGGCTCGGCGGTCACGACAGCCGCCGGTGTCAGCTTGCAGGAGTTGTATGCTGCTGTCGCTGCGAGAAATAGAACGGTCGTTGCAGGATCCTCTCATATTGTTGGCGCTGCAGGAGGGTATATCCAAGGTGGTGGACATTCTCCCTTGGGACCATGGAAGGGAATGGCTTCAGATAATGCTCTTGAATTCACCATTGTGTCAGCCAATGTAAGTGACAATATGTTCTCCGCAGAGATGTCCAAACTGATCATTCCATCATAGGGAGAACTACTCGTAGCAAACGAGTACCAGAATAAAGACCTCTTCTGGGCCCTGCGAGGCGGAGGCGGCGGTACTTTCGGAGTCGTCGTGAGCGTCACACTCCGGACATTCGACGAAGTACCTGTCATCCTATCCAACCTCAACATCACTGCCCCAGTCAGGGACAACAAGTTCTGGGACACCGTGACAAAATTGCACGCATCACTTCCAGCCCTCAACGATGCTGGAGGTGCAGGATATTACTGGATTATCCCGGACTTCCAATTAACAAAGAATACCAGCGTCTCAGCAATAACCCTAATATTCATTTTTCCCAACCAAACAGACACGACACAGATTGACCGCATACATGACCCCCTCATCTCAACGCTGAACAGCACCACAGGCGTAAACACCCAATACGCCTCGTTTGCAATCCCGAGCTTAGGCTTCCTCTTTAATATCTTACACCCTGGCAACTCCGACTCAACAGGCAAGATCGGCTTTCTAGGCTCAAGACTCTTCTCTCGAGACCTTCTAGCATCCACGGACGGTCCAGGAAAACTAACCTCCGCGTTGCGCAGCATCCACATCGACCCCGGCCAGGCAATCCTCGGCCACGTCGTTGCCGGCGGAGCCGTCGCCGCCAATTCCGGAAAGATAGACAGTGCGCTCAACCCTGCGTGGAGAAAAGCACTCACCCATATCGTTATCCCGCGGGGCTGGGAACCGACTGCGACGTTGGCCGAACAGGAAGCCGTGAAAAGGAACCTGACTGATGTAGAAGTCCCAATCCTACGATCTGTTGAGGGGGAGGATACAATGGGTGCGTATTCGAATGAGGCGAATCCTTATGAGGCGGGGTTTCAAGCCTCGTTTTGGGGAGAGAATTACGGGCGGTTGTATGATATCAAGAAGAAATGGGATCCTGAGGGACTGTTTGTCGTACGAAGAGGTGTTGGGAGTGAGGAGTGGGATGATGAGTGGGGGATTTGTCGAGTTGGGAAATAGATTCATGGGAGTATAGTACTAAACTGCCCAAGTTGTAACTTAACTTTGGGTCCTCTTGAAATGAATTGTACATACATACAATGGATATCCATCCAGCTAGCTGAGGAGTTGATTCCTGGTGACTCTGCAAGGTAGCCCATGCTGCTGGTGATATCGACAGTGAACAGAGATCAAGATATTTCGTGATCCAAAATGTCAAGAATATATGTAGTTGGATTTATGTTAAGGAATTTGATGGAGATATATGTTAGTTTGCTATGATAGCTAGTAATTATGCACAGGTCATCAGTCAAGATTGGTTTATCATAATCACTGCAGTCATGTCGTCTATGTACTCAGACTCAGTCTGAATCCCACGCATTAGCTTACCTAGTGGTTTGTTCTAGTGAGTGAAAAGAGGAAGAGGAAGCTCTCTGGGAACCGGTGGCATCAGTAGTAGAATAACCAACTCGTACTCCAAACCCATGCATTTGCCGTTGTGATGTCAAAAATACCCAAATAATGCACTCTGTGCTATGCAATGCAAAGATCCTAGAGGCTATCCAAACATCGCTGACATGACCAAGAAATCGAAAGGAAAGAAAAATAACAATCGTCATGATAGGTTTTAATCGCGGACGCGGTATGAGCGAAATGGAGGGTTGCGCCCTTGAGACCTGCCACCTGGCGTCGAGCCAGTGCTGATACTGTTCGAGTGACTGGAGGGATAATTTTTTTCATCCTCGCTGTCGCTGTCCATTTCATCTAATAAGCGATCGATTTCATCGCCGGCCTGAGCTTCTAAGCCCATGCTCGGGCCACGATACCCAGTAGGAGGTTGAGCCGTGTTGGCTTTTGCATTTGTGCTTTGGCTTCCAGGGGCGCTGGGTTTAGTCTGCGTAGACGTAATGTTCCTATGCAAACGATGTGGCTGACTCCGGGAGGGCTGAGAATTAGAGCCGTATCCGGAATGTCCCGGACTGGACATAAAGAGTAGCGTTTCAATCGCATCTTGCTCCATGGACGAGTTTTGCGAATGGCTCGGCTGACTGGATAGGCCCTCGTAAGGCAACGGCCGTAGGGGTGGTGTTGCAGGAACGAAGACCGTCTCCGAGCTGGAAGTTCGCTTTATTGTACTCATACTTTGTTGAGAATTGTGGCGTCGATGACGATGGTAGGGGGCGTTCTTTGGCTGATTAGTGGGTTCGTTTGGGTTCAGGCGCCTGCGCCGAGTGCTGTCACTTCTCGGAATGATATCTGGAGGAGGTGCGAGTCTCGAAATGGGGTGGATCGAGGAAAACGGGGTGCGTGATTTTTGTAGATCGCTCTTCAAAGATGGAGAGTCTTCCGATCTGGCTGTCGGAGAGAGTCGCATAGGATCATTAAGTGAATAGAGGCGAGATTTTGGTGATGTATCTGGTGCGGACATAGAATTGATAGCGTCGGGAGAACCAGACTCCGTCGGGCCTTGACTTCCAATTCCACGTCCTATCCGCTCCAACATGTCGGGGGCGGGAATTGAAGATGAACGGTCGCATTGACGCAAATCCAGGAGCGACTTGCTCCGGAAGCTTTGGGCTCGTCGACTTGCCTCGACTTTGGCTGCAGCATATGACAGACGTGTGCGAAGATGCACGGACAACTGTGTTGATATCAGCAATTGAGGATCTTAGAAAAGATAAGTTACGGAGCCTTATTACCGCTGCAATTTTGTTCCCATGTGTAGCTGAACTAATGCTGTTAGAGCAGCGTCTCTCAATACCTGTTGTACTTGGGCTATAGGGCTGCTCTTCCACAGATGGTTTAATAAAGCCAGTTGCAGTTCTTTTGTGACCAGCTGTCATTGAAGACGGGCTTGGAGGTTCGGGAACTGCCGTGGAACCATTGTTATGCACACTCGAAACCAAACGTTTGGATTCCGTCTGCTTTCTTTCCGTCGCATCAGCACCGGTTATTTGAGTATATCTAGGTCGCATTTGTGATTTAGTTGGTGAAGAGAAAGTCTGTCCAGTCGAATATTCTGTGGTCAATGATTCTGTTTGTGAATGAGAAGCGACGTCTATTTGGGATGTCAGATTGGAGGCTTGGCTAGAAGCCACATGGAGTGTATATTCGGATGCAGGTTCGACCGCAACGCTCGCGCGAACAATTGAAGAACATGGCCCTGAAACTTCACCGCTGTTCTGCTTTGCATTGGTGGAATCCAACTGGTTGTTGGCAGGAGCATAAGGGGCCGGATTCTCGGGATCACACTGCAGCGACGAAGGCTGTGCATGTTGCACGTGTTGGCGCCCATGTAAGTGCGGCAATCCGCTCATCCTGATCGAGGGGTAGCGAATCGCGCAGGACGCGGTCGTGTAGACTGGACACCCTGGGGGTTTCAGTCCACGACCGACCTGATGCAGCCGCTACGGTGTCAAACAAAGAAGGTTTTCTCAATTGGACCAAGATGTCTGTCCAGAAGTGGTTTGTGTGTCCTCGGACCATCGAGTTGATTGATCTTCGCTTCCAAGTGTCCAGGATCTGATCTCCGTCTAGGAGCGGAGTGATCAGCCCTATTCCTGACAAAGCGTCCCAAGAGCAATTGCACCGCACAAATAACTTCAATTGGCTTCAAATGCTGTTCTGCACTTAGCTGCAAGGGGTGGTGTATCCCGAGTCCCGTCTATACATGCAAGGCGTGACTTGGAGTGACGTCCAGTCCCCACACACGTAACTCAGTTCCGACACAAGTTGTTCAAACCGACGTGGAGGAGACACGAGGTACTAATGCGAAAGCACTGAGAAGGAGATTCTAGCTGGGGAACGATCTTCAGGCTGTCACTGTTCAAGTATTTGGTTAACCTTTCGAGTTGGCCAACTGAAACTCTATCCAGTCGACGCGTCCGCGGCGCAGTCACGTGGGTTTCCCATCAACGACGTGCAGGTGCACGTGAATCTTATCCAGAAGAAGCAACCCGTCAACATCCATTGTCACTCACTCCATACGGAGGAGGGAAGAAGATCCAGGCCCTGAAGAAGAAAAACAAAAGACACATTCTATTCCGTGGTATATGTCATCCGATAATATTCAACGCCATCCCATCATGCAGCATATCAATAGATACATATGGGCATTATCCCAGAAAATGAACTTTTACCACTCAATATACATTGCAACGATAATATTGCGGAGAACGTCCGTCACTTGCGCTTTTTGCCTCGTCCGCCTCCATCCTCGTCGGTATTCTTCCGTTTCTTGCCCTCTCGCCGCCAGTAATCGTCTCGCTCCCGTTTTTCCCGAGCTTCCTTCTTCTCCAAGCTTTCTGCGACCTTCGCACGGTAGACCTTTCTGCGCTCCTCCTGCTTCGCTGCGCGCCGGGCTTGTTTGTCGTTACGCATCGTGTTGAGCTTCTGCATAAGGTCCCGCGCCTTCTTCTCCTCTCCTCCAAGGACAACGGCGCGCTTTTGCATGTACGTCTGGTCCTTGCGCGACTTCATCTTGGTGATCTGCGATTTGAATGGAAGATCTTTAGCCAGCTGCCGTGGTACACGGAGAGGATTGAAATGACGCTCCTGTCGTTCAATCGGATGATAGGCAGAGTCCTTGTTCATAGGTGTGGGGATGCCCTTCTCACGACGGACTTCGCCGGTGAGACGCATTCCCTGCCACCCGTTGTCGCCTGAACCCTCTCCTTCCTGGTCAAGCAAGTTTGTAACCGGGTTGTAGAACCGATGGGGTTTAATCGGATACCATGCGCGTAGGAAGACAATGTCACTCATAAGAATCTTATCTTCAAATGTCGCACGGAAGCAGCCCTCGGGCTTGCTCAAAGCACGCTTCACTTGACCGCGAATGCCAGATACGGTTCGAATTGCAGTGCCTTCGAACTTGGCAATTTCAAGGGAAGAGTTGAACATATCCTTGATGAAGGCGGTGTTCTTGAAGATCTTATAAGGTGTACCAGTCAACTTAAGCTTTTTCACAATATCCGTGTGTTCATCCACGCTCAACACAACTCCGGTGGCGGCAATTCGGAAACCTGGTGATTTGTTCGAAAAAGATTGCACGCAGCAGAAACCCGTGTTTGGCGCAACGAGTGGTCCGTAGAAGGTACCGAAGCAATGCATATGTTCTGGCGTGTACTTAAGCATACGGTTACGAGTCCGGTTGTCGGATGTGCTGTACATTGGCAGAGTTTGGAAACGACGCCATCCGAGAGAGAAGATCAAGGGGTCGTTACTCTTGAGAATCTTCTTATGCCAGCGGTGCCTCTTGATCCGAATCTGCACGTAGCCAAACCGGTCTTCAGTGGGTGCTAGTCCACCGACAATGACAGGGAAGCGAGGATTGAATTTCGTTGCAAATTCGCAGGGAACGTTTTCCAGAACAATACGCGCATAAGTTCCGGCTTTGAACCCTTCAGCCCTAGCCCTCGAAGCTGGGTCTAGAGAATCAAACTCGACCCGATTGATGTCCAGCTGTTTCTGAAGCTTCGCTTTCTGTGCATCGTACCATTCATCCTCACCAAACTCTTCGTCGCCTCCGCCATCTTGCCGTGAGTTGTCTTTGGAGTTGGCAAATCCCTCACGGTCTTCCTCTTCAAAGCGCAACCTCAGCTCTTCCTTTTTCTTTGCATTCCGTTCACGCTCGGCTTCCAGATCCACGGAGCCCTCATCACCAGAAGCCTCATCGTCCTCCTTCTCATCTGAGATGCCGTTGAACACCTCGCCGGTCTCCAGGTCCTCGAATGCTCCATCGCCTTCATCATCTTCATCGAAAGCGTCATCGTCATCAAAACCAACCTCATCATCATCATCACCGTTGCCAGACAATTTGGCAGTGGCAAACCTACTCCGTAAAGACTCAATCATCTCACTATCCTGCCATTTCTGTTCTAGTGCCTCGTAGTCAAACTCGGGAATAGCACGATATTCAGATCGTTCTTCCTTCTCATTGTTGGTCTTCTTGAAGAAATCGTCGCCCTCTTCTTCGTTTTCCTCCTCGTCAGCATTCTCTTCTTCAGTTTTGCCCGACCATCTCCGAATCACGTCAACGGGAGTGATAGATTCGTCATACATCATGCGCGACAGGTCGGTGACACGATACTTTGGTCTTTTGGCATGGAGAGCCTTGGCGTTGTCTAGCATCTTTTCTTTCCACCGGACAGCGCCATCCTCATCGGCTTCATCATCTTCTTCAAGATCCTCTTCATCATCTTCCAACACCTGGTCTTCAACAGACGAAATGGATCCGAGATCAGAATCACTGTCGGCGAATGCGATGTCATCATCATCATCATCATGGCGGCTTTTACCCTCTTGTTTCTCCCTGAAGCTGGCTTCGAAGTCGGGGGGTGCGGAAACGTCAAGGTTCTCTTCGTCGCTGTCGCCTTCAAGCTCCTCGTCCTCGTCATTCTCTGCGCTTTCGAAACCTTCGTCTTCGTCTGCCTGGTTACCCGACTCTCCGTCCATAAACCTAGCATGTCTCCTATGTTTTCTTCCTGCACCCTCATCCTCCTCATCCGCTTTGTCTATGGCTTCACCTCCTCGGAACAGGCGGACACCACCATCGGCTTCGCCAAGGAGTTTGCGTTCACCCTGAAGACCAACAACAAGTTGTTCACCCAAGCCACGATCTTCGTCTTCTTCATCATCTTCCCCTCTGTCGAAATTGGAGGTTTTGACATCGATATAAACAGCATCTTTATCGACTAACACACCGCCAACGTCGGACATAGGGGCGAAAAGCAATTTTTGCTTTTCCCCCAATCTGCGTTTGCTTGTCTTGCCTGTGGCTTTCGCCATCTGTTGATCCATGAAGGGTGTTGGGCATGGGTCCGGAAGAGATTCAATGCCCGAGACAGTTAAATCGCCCACACCAGGTACATGTACTCGCGCTCCTTGGGCAGGAAAGTTTGTACCCCGTAGGTAACCGTAGAGAGCTACTGTCCGGTCGCACTTCGGATTCTCTTCGATCTGGGTGGGAGGGGTGATATCCAGAAAGCGATCTGCAAGCGCATACGGATGCGAATTGCGCCACACTAACGGCCTAGGGTTCTTCATAACCGACAGAAAGCGGGAGAGATTGTGTACTTCGCGATCGGGATAACGGCCATTGATGACACCAGAAAGGTAGAATAGCTTGGCACCGTTATAAAGCTCGCTCCAGAAGCGATGCTTCAGGCGCTTCTTCGCCATTCGAAGAGTGCTCTGCTTCTTGAAAAGGTCCAGATGGGTCAAAATGCCGAAGACATTTCCTGGCATACCACTGGAAGAGAGAACGTTGAGGAACTCCATAGTTTCCATCTCAAAGCCATAGTTGCCATCAATCATCAAAAGCACAATATCGGCGATTTTCGCGACATCGACCATACTGGCGAGGGAGTCTGAGGGACATTCGAGGAAAGTTAGCCGGCGCCGTTTCGATGTTATCACTGTCAAAGGCCCTTGGGGGGTGCTGAGAGTCTGTTTCGTGTAGCGACGCAGTAAGGATTTAATGAGAGTCGTTTTGCCAACCTAATCGAAATCAACTTTGTCAGATCTTTTGGCGTATCTCTGTACATCAAAACCCAGTAAAAAACTTACACCCGGCGGTCCTACCACCGCAACGATGAGGGGAGGTGCCTCTTCAGGCACACGATCCACCAGTGGTACATGAAGTCTCTTTTCTTTGATCTATATCAAGGGCCGTGTTAGCTCATGAATACCAGAGAATCGAAGTTGAGCTCATACATCATGCGACCGCGCGCCAGCTTTATTTCCTTTTCCAGGATTCGAGAATGCGAAAGCTTTGGGATTGGGGCCTACGATCACACTTTCACGTCAGTAAATCTATACCACTTGCAGGGCCTTGAAAAGCATAAATCCTCGCAATCCGATCTGAGCCTCCACTGGAGTACATACCACTGTACTTCTTCTTCTCCTTCGAGGGCCGATGGACCCTGTTCGACTGGTCCTCCATTGTTGAGAAACAAGGTCAACGACCTCTGAGAAAAAGATCCTTTTTCTCTTTGGACGACAGAACTTGTAGCCGAGTCGACCAATGCGTGAACTGCTTTAGGTAGCTTGGTCCAAAATTATTATTTCCATTTTCTTTCCTCGGGGCGGAATTTTGTAGCGCCGGTATTGTCCCGCTAAGGAATTTGAAAAAAGTTTCCCGTGGACACCTGAGTACCTGAGGCATGAAAATGCTTGATAAGAAATTCTTATCGCTGTATGTGCTCTGGCCGGTGTACGGAGTACAGAGTAGAGAGAGAGTATTTAGAACTTTGAACTCCATGCAGAACCAATTTGCATAGATTCGTAAGACCGGATCAAGGAAGATTGCTGATACTTTGGATATTATGGCTTTTTTTTTTTTTTTTTTTCAGATATTCCCTCAACCCAAACCCAGTCTTGATTTGTCCAATTAGCCACTGGGAAGAACTGTAAATTTAAAGACAAAGGGAGTACTAAACAGTAGATGCCACGGCTGACTTTACTAATGCATGATAGACGGCTGGTAACCGTAGAACCTTGAATTATGAAGGCATTAAACCTGCTCTCCTGGAATTTCATCCATTGTACATTACATTTAACAAAGGTGGGTTGGCCTCTTAGAAAAAAGCATGCATTGTATGGTACCTACAGTCCATACGGAGTACTACTCTCTACCAGGAATGTAGTAAAGTACCTCCTTGGATAAGACGACTAGTAGCTTAAATTGAACTTCACCCTCCGTTGACAATCTGTCAAGTACTAGCAATCCGTACAAATTTTCTGAAGTAAAAACAAAACGGGATTTCCTTATCAAACACTGATGATTGATAGAAGTGGTGGGGTCCGTGTGGAAAGCAGTGAGCATCTTATCCGTTCTTCCAATGCCACCTTGATCCAGTTTAGATATGCATACGAGTTACCAGGCTACCATGCGTCTTACATCAATCAGGCTGCATACTTTTGGAGCATATCGTAGTGGCCAAAAGATGTACATTGTATATAGAGATTCTAAACTCCGCACTAGCTATCAGCACATTAAGACTGCATTCAAATTATATCTCAGAAAGGCGATGAATTCCGAGCCATCAAATTGGAACTATCGGGCCGGCGACCGGACCGTGAAAGTCGGGGTAACGACTGGAAGATCTTGATTTATAAGCTGCCAGCCATGTCGAAGGGCCACCGAGATGGTGGTAATGAAGGATTGCCCCATCCATCGCGCAGAACGTTACTATTCCTTACTGCTCCTGTCTACACAATCTGTACACACCTCAACGTTGGCCATAAACTCTTTCGACTGAAGGAAGACACAGGTACTAATGGTTGTCAATCATCGACCTCCTCCAGCATATACTGCCCCCCCGGACTCCACAGTCCATGCTACTTCCGAGGTCTACCGATCTATCTCGAAGACCGCCTCAGATGTCTCCCAGAGGACACTAGAGACATCTTTCACTATCCGCCCATGCTCCGGACAAGCATGGGTCGTGCCAGCGGGACACATCTGTCGTTTAACTACTCCCAAGGGCCCTCAAGTAGGTGACCTGAATATATGGAACGCCAAAAATCCCCGGGAGCGACTGTGGGCAGCGCGCACCCGTCAGATTCACGCCTCCCATGTGTCTGTTGGCGACCGTCTCTGGTCCAACCTACCATATCTGCGGCCGCTCGTAACGATTACGGGAGACTCACTCGGTGGCGGTCAACTTCATGAAGCACTTGACGCAGATGGTAAGCGGACAAACGGTTTCGGAACAACGCAATGGGGAGGACGAGTCCATGATCTTCTGGGCACTCGATGCGATCCTTACGTGAACCTGCTCATGGGTGGCGAGTCATTCGACTTCCATTGCCATTCGAACCTTACCCGCTCGGTAGTGCCTTTTGGGCTCACGGAACTGGATATACACGACGTTCTGAACGTGTTCCAGGTAACAGGGCTGGATGGAGAGGGGAAATACTTTATGGAAACTTCCCCTGCAAAGGCAGGAGAATATTTCGAGTTCTTCGCTGAGGTTGATGTTCTGTGTGCACTTTCGGCATGTCCTGGCGGTATGCGTCTTCCATTGTTTTTAAGTATGTTGGAAAATTATATCATGCTAACCGTGATTATCTTTCAGGGGATCTCTCGAACTGGGGCTGGGAGGAAAAAGGCGAAATGGGGGCCACCACCCGTCCACTTGGGGTGGAAGTGTACAAGTTAAATGATCCCAAGGTGCTCGAGAATTGGAAGGAGCCTGAATTCCCACAATACAAGGGAATGCACGGTTTACTGATGCCACAACGTGAAAATGATGGATCAGACTACGTGGGGCTGTAGTGTATTCGCATCAGCAATCCTATATTTTCTTTTTTGTCATCTAAATCTAGATTGGGATTTGGTGTAATGATTTCTCTGCCAAGCAGAATACTTTTCAGTCTCCTAACATATTCACACCACCTTGTGATATAGTACTAGTCTTAGTCTGCTGGTAGTAATGCTACCTACTATGTAGTATGTACGTACATACATACCTAGCAGGGAGTATATTAGACAGAATCCATCTACCGATTATTCACTTTTGTGGACCCCGTGTTCTGGCTCATATTGAGCACATGGGGTGATTTACGTCCCCTCATTAGGTATCTCGCAGGGCCTGATAATTCTAACAAATTTAATTGAATAACCCCAATTGTTGGAGCTGTTGAGGCGTTCATTATCGTACAAGATCGTTGGCCCATTGGTGGTGATAAATCCCGCAGACGGTTTGAGTCTCCACGAGCGTCACCCGTTGGCTAGTAGAAGGTCAACCCATGGAGAAGTCCACTACCTCTGCTATTGTGTAAACAGCCCATTGCCCTTAGGTCACCGTATACAATAACATGTCAGATTACTAGGTGCAGCCGTAGAAATATGCTAAGAGATAAGCATATCGCTTCAGCTGCCATATATAAGGATGTAGTGGTACCTACTAACTTCCGAGTCTTCCAAGTTCCGTTCCTGACTCCGGAGTTGTGAAAAGCTGGGACTCCTTTCTGTTCGTCCTACTCGTATTTGGAAAGTTAGCAACGTGGAACTTGAAGCTTTATATAATTGTCAAGAACAGTTAGCGTCCAGGTAACGCAAGAAGCTCTGATGTACGTATACTACCTCATTACCTGGAATCCCCCTTTGACAGCGCTACTCTACCTCTAACTTCCCTTCCTCGTTGAATGTGTAATGGCTTGATAGAACCAACTAATCCTTTATCGTTTCCAAAATGTAGCAGTTTGTTACTCCCAACAAACATATGGAGCAGAACCGAGATTCTGAAAAGGGTGTTACAGTGCATGAGGGCACGGAAGATGATGTGCAGCAGTCACATGATGACATCTACAACATCCGGCCTTGGAATAACCCTTTGGATAAGCTCCAGAGCACTGTGAGCACACTGGGTGGGGTGGATGAAGATCCTGGACTGCGTAGACCAGGAGATTTCAAGCAAACCCAGGTACGAGACACGCTGCAAGACAGATTTGCTTATTAAACTAAATTTCAAAGGTCTTTAGAGGACGGACGCTTCTTTGGCTTGCCTATCAATCCGTAGGCGTTATATACGGTGATATTGGTACCAGTCCACTTTATGTATATTCGTCTACATTCAGCGAGGCACCCTCTCGCCAGGACCTCATCGGTGTGCTGTCTATAGTCATCTGGAGTTTGATCATGATGGTCACGGTCAAGTACATCTTGGTTATTCTTCGTGCGGATAATGACGGTGAAGGAGGCACGTTCAGCACATATTCTCTGCTCAGTCGCTATGTAAGACAACCTACTGCTGCGCGGACAGATCCTTGAAACTGACATTTTGCTTCTCTAGATGAACATCACGCATCGTGATCCAAGAGAGACGTCCCTCGTTCAAATGAAAAGACACATGACCGATGACCTTGAACGAACAAGCAGACATGTACGGCACCGACTCGAGTCAAGCATTATCGCGAAATGCCTTCTCAAAGTCATGGGGGTATTGGCAGTTACAATGGTTCTCGCTGATGGACTTCTTACGCCTGCTCAATCAGTATTAGGGGCTGTCCAAGGGATTGAGGTTGTGTCGCCCAACATCTCAAAAGGCACCATCATAGGAGTTACAGATGCTATCCTGGTCGCGCTGTTCCTAATTCAACCACTCGGAATCACTAAACTTACGTTTGCTTTCGCGCCCATTGTTATCATATGGCTCGGGTTTAACGCTGTTTTTGGCATATACAACCTTGCAAACTATGATGCTGGTGTTTTCAAGGCATTCAATCCTGGGTATGCCTTCGATTTCCTAGCACGCCATGGCGAGCAGGGTTGGAGAATGCTAAGTGGGACGTTACTCGCTTTCACTGGCGTGGAAGCTCTCTTCGCAGACATTGGGGCCTTCAGCCGAAGAGCTATTCAGATTAGCTGGCTAGGCTGCGCTTTTCCGTGTTTGCTCTTGGCCTATATCGGGCAGGCAGCCTACATCAGTGTGCATCCAGAAGCATATTCCAATCCTTTTTTCAAGTCCGCACCACCAGGTACCGTGTATCCTGCGTTGGTCATTGCAATCCTAGCTGCTGTTGTGGCTTCGCAAGCCATCATCACGGCAACGTTTCAGGTAAGACGATCGCCGTCATTTCGAATAAATGTTGCTAAGTATACTGGTAGCTTCTCGCGCAAGTGATGAAACTCTCATACTTTCCGCAGATCAAAGTGGTCCACACCTCCAATATCTTTCATGGCCAGCTTTACATCCCGATAGTGAACTGGCTTCTCATGATTGGTACAATACTCGTGGCTTCCATCTACAACAATGTACGTATTAACCTCTGGTGTTCAAATGTCAATACTGATTGTTTCAAGACCACATCCCTAGGCAACGCATACGGAGTCTGCGTCATGTTCGTCACATTCTTCGACACATGCATGGTCTCATTGGCAGCTATGTTTGTGTGGCGTATCAGTCCATTTATCGTGTTCCTGCCTTGGCTTTTCATTGCTTGTCTGGACGGTGCTTATCTCTCTTCTTCTCTCATGAAGGTTCCCACTGGTGCCTGGTTTACCCTTGCGCTTGCTACAGTGTTGGCCATTCTCTTTCTGATATGGAGGTTTGGGAAAGAGCAGCAATGGCTCGCTGAGGCTGAAGATCGCTTTCCTACATCGCATTTCGTCTCCAAAGACCCAGATGGCCAAATACGCCTCACAGATCGATTTGGTGGTACCCCCTTGAGTAAATCAAAAGGCCTCGGCATATTTTTTGATAAGGCAGGCGAGACCACCCCTATAGTGTTCAGCCAGTTCATCCTCAAGCTGACCTCCATGCCCGCGGTTATAATCTTCTTTCATCTGCGCCCAATCGAGACTCCTTCGGTATTAGCGGAAGAGCGCTACACAGTCTCGAGGCTTGCAGTCCCTGATTGCTACCGTCTGGTTGTTCGCTATGGATATAATGACGAAATCATCACGCCTGATTTGGCGAACACTATCACTCAACAAGTCCGCAGGTACTTGGTTAAGCGAGCTTATGATCAAGCCGATCCATCAACAGGCACACCTGACACGGTCACAAACAAGAGTCATAGCAGCTCTGTAGATCAGATCTCAACATCTGTCACTGCAGAGTCTGCAACAGCTGGCAGAGAGCGGTATAATAGCTCATTGGCCAAACTCGAAGACGCGTACAGCCATGGGGTCATTTACATCACCGGTAAAGAGCAAATGAGAATCAAGAGGAGTAAGAACTACCTTCGGAGAGTTGTGTTATGGATCTTTTTATGGATCAGAGAGAATACCCGGGCAAAGATATCCTCACTTGGACTGCAAACAGAGAAGGTCATTGAAGTTGGATTTCTCAAAGATATATAGTACTTTCAATTTGATATTTATCCAGGGGTTTTGGATTAGGAGATCACTGACTGGCAGTTGGCAACTTAACGTGAGACGTGGAAAGTAACCTATGCATCTTCTTTCGAAATGGTACTAGCACTGTAGTATTATTAGTACCTACTACTACAGGAGATAGTAGTAGTAGTAGTAGTACTCTGCTAGTAAGCTATGCAAGCGTCCTAAATAGTCGCATAGTCAGCTTACCGTGCATACTCAGACTTGCTGCCTTACAGAAAGCTGCAAGTGAGATGACGTAACTTTGAAAATTCCCATTGAACGAAGTATGTACAGAGTAGTACAAGGCGGTGCCTGGGGCGGTGAGGAGGGGAATATACACCACGTGACTGCCCCGCTTGAGGCCATCCGGTCATCGTCAATGGTCATTACTCCGTACTAGTACTGTAATAGTCCCGCCACGTTACCCCACCATCCAAAGTCATGACAAGTACTCCGTACTACGTACGACTACTACGTAGTAGTAGCAGAGAGGGGTGATGTTGTACATAGGCACTGCCACAGGCAATTTGAAGCCACAGGATGAGACGGATGAACCTGCAGATGTAGAGATCTGACGACACTGTAAAGTTAAAAGCCCTGAATCCCAGGATACACAACAATCACTACGGAAATGACGGAGTAGGAAACTTTCAGTCACGAGGGGAATCGCTTGAATGGCGCGATTCCCAGGAAGTTGAAAGTTGGAAGCCTGGGAACTGAGGCAACAAGCCTTTCCCACACTATCTGGCCCCCTTATCAGAGGTGATATTGACTCAAACCCCCGCAAGGTGGTATAAAAGTCCCCGGTGTCCCACTCTGTCCACGCCCTGTTTCTTCTACTACCTACAACCGACTCTCCCGTACACACACCAACGCTACTAGAACTTGTCTACATCCAAAGTCTCGTTCAGTGACCCTTCCAATCTACATTCCAATCTCAACGCGTAAAGATGCCTCTCTACAACGTTCGTCAGACCATCCTCACTTACCTTGTGGATTACAAGTTGCTCATTCACCTTTCTCTCTAGGTTACGCTCAAGAAGGACTCCCCTCCCGAGGAGCTGGAGAAGTGAGTTCCTCTGTAGCCTACCCTTTAAAAGACCAATCACCGCTGACAATCCTCCCCTCACTACTAGAGCCAAGGATAAGGCTAGAAGCCAAGGAGGAACCATCAAACATGAGTACACCCTTATCAAGGGTTTCACGTAAGGCAGCCTCCATCCTGGAGCCCCTCCTGGAGCCCCTCACACCATCAGCAACATGTCCAGCTGACATCTACTAGTGTCGAGTACCCTGATGACCAAGTCAACGCCCTTGAGTCGACCGACCATATCCACGTCGAACAGGACGGTGAAATAACGACTCAGTGATGGGAATCGCGCATCGACCCCGGGACAAAGAGCCATAAAATCACCGCCGATGATAAGCAACTGGACACCACTAGACATCGAACACTCGCCTGAGGGATTGTGGTTTAATGGTGGTTGTACGAATTACGAATATTCTAGTCTAGCGTTTCAAGGGAATGTTTGTTTATGAGCACTGGGACTGCTGCGCGGAAACCCGGACAACTCAGAGACTCTTCTCTTGTTGAATCATGACCTAGTATCATATCAAATTTTAAATTTAACTTGTAACTGCATTCTCTTTCCCTGGTTTCAACACGAGGTGCAATCTTACTGTGTACCAACGGGACACCGTAGGCATGCCTGAGAGATAATGACCTCGCCGGATAGGGCCGCCCGAGAACAAGTGTATGCATACGATAGGTTACTAAGCCGCGATTATTGTCTCCATGTCTTCAGATGCAGAGTTCCTGCAGGGTCCGAAGGGATGTTAGCCCCTTGCACTGGGCCCTCATTTCCAGCTTCCTCTACTCCGTACGGAGTACGAATCGCATCCTGGCATTCTATTGTTATGAGTGTGGATTCCTTTGAAGACACGCGACGAACGTCGCATGGATGAAAAGAGGAGGAAGACAACTTTTCCATAACGTGACCGAGTACTCCGTATTCCAGTTGAACCGTGACAAACCACCACGTTGCCTGAATCGTATTAGCGTCATTCCACGTGAGGGTGACTACCTGATTCGGGCTCTGACTGTGACTTATACAGGTAACATTCCAGGCTCTATGCTAAACCAGTCACAGAATGGCTATTGTTTAGTACCATGGCAATACCCAATGCTCTCGCACAGACAGTGAGATGCAATGTCCGCCATAGGATTTGTTCAACTTATACTCTTCAGAAAGCCTGTCAGTTCTCTGTGTCACCGCTTCCCAAGGTTGCAACATCATCATCTCAGGCTCAGCACCCATTCACCTATGGGGCTAATGACGAAGTCACACGTCTTGCGGCCAGTCGCCGTCGGCCATTGACTCTTGCGGATTTGCTCAAGTAAGTTTGTTGTGGAAAATATGGCGTGCGCTCAAATGTTGTATGTGTAGAGTGTACTGATTGCAATCTATCCAGGCACGGTCGTCCACCATTATCAAGAGATGATCTCCTCGCATCAGCGAACTTTACTCTTTCCCTCCTCCCTGCCCGACTAGCATCTCGGATTGAGGCTCTACGAAATCTTCCCTTTATCGTCGTTTCGAATCCGCATGTTTCGAAGATCTACAATAATTACCTTCACTCCTTGTCAACACTTCTCCCCTACCAGCAACGGCAGGTCGCATCACTCGAAGAAGAGAAACACTTCGCGGAAGTGTTGGCGGATCTAGTCTACACCCACACGAATACCATTCCCATACTTGCGCGCGGATTTCTAGAATGTCGCCGATATATCGATCCAACAGAGGTGACTCGGTTCCTAGACACCCATCTACGAGCGAGAATCGGTACTCGGTTGATAGCTGAGCAGCACTTGGCACTCCATTTTGCCTCACAACCGGTTGGTGATGACGGCCAGCCACCGAAGAGCACGGCCCCTTCGAACTATATTGGTGTCATTGACACTGCCCTCCAACCGGCCCGCATTGTCAAGCTCTGCGAGGATTTCGTTGGAGAGATTTGCGAACTGAAATATGGTGTCCGCCCACGACTCACTATCGATGGGCAACCGGAGGCCACCTTTGCGCATGTTCCTGTCCACGTCGAGTACATACTCACCGAACTGCTCAAGAACGCATTCAGAGCCGTGGTTGAATCGGGGAATGAACGCGAGCCTGTTGAAGTGACCATCGCCGCTGCACCCGACGTTCCAAGGAACCATGCACGTGGCCCGTTCTCACTGTCAATGGGAACTCAATCCAATCAACCCAACTCTGATGTCGGATTCGAGATGGACACTGTCGTTGGAACCGCAGATGCGAACGAATCAATCAAATGGTCATCTCCCTCAACGCAAAGCATTACGATCAGAATCCGGGATAGGGGTGGTGGCATCCCTCCCGAAATCTTGTCCAATATTTGGTCATATAGCTTTACAACTTTCTCCGATCTTAACTTGCCGGGGTCGGAAAATGGGAACATGGATGCCTTGAATGCTATGTCTTCCGGCAGTGGTCATATGAGTAGCATTGCAGGACTTGGATACGGATTACCCTTGAGCAGGGCCTATGCTGAGTATTTTGGTGGTAGTATCGCTGTACAGAGCCTTTGGGGCTGGGGAACCGATGTTTACCTCACTCTACAAGGAGTCGGTAAGGTGGCTTGATAGAGGATAGGATAATACAGTGCCTTCTAGAGCGCGGGAAGACGTGTTCATCCTAAATGTACCGATAATTTACCAAGCCTATCTGTCTAGAGCTTCGGATCAGTCAAGCTCTGAAGCCAAAACAAGTCGACAAACTCCGAAATGCTCAACTCATTGTTCTCAACGGATGCAATGATTCCATCGATGTGCGCATCCGAAAACATAAGACGCAAGTTTCTCCAATATTTGTCACGCACAACGGCAGACGTTCCAGGGTTCCTCACATGGCCGATTGGATATTCCACCAGCACCTCTGGTAGGATCGTGCCGTCCTGCAGAAACGTCGTCAAAGCAGAACCGATACTCTTCTTATCCAGGTCAAGATAATCAGCGGTCAAGCGATCATCAGGCACCACCAGAACCCTCTTACGCATAGACGCTAGTTCCTCACTCTTAGCCCAGCAACTCTCATCAAGATAATCCTGAACCTCAGGAGCACTCCCCTTCAACAACGCCAAAGCAACAACATACTGGATGCAATGGTCGCGATCCGCAGCGTTATACAGCGGTCCCTGTTTATTGATGATTAGATCCGCCGCCTTCGTCGTCCGAACCTCAATTCTCTCCACATCTCGAGGCCCCAATCCCATCTCCACAAGTCTCCTCCGCTGGACCAACGCGGCCTCAACAGCCGAAATCCCATGCCCCTCCACCGGCATCACCTTAAACAAAACATTCCTAACAGTCCAGGTCCCAAACGGTCTGGGGAACTCAAACCCTCTCCCTCCAAAAGATCTTTCATAAAACCCCCAAGGCACCGAACTCAACGCCCCCGGTACCCCCCGCTGTCCAGACCGCACAAGCAACGCCAGATGTACCGCGCGCATGCACGCATCGCCAGCCGCCCATCCTTTCCGGGGAATCGTGTTCTCCCCAGTTCGATACAGTCTGCTCGGGTGGCCGTCCATCCAGACATGCGAGATCGTCGCCATGGTTTGTTCCTCGGTTAGACCAAGGAGCCATGAGACGACAGCGGCGGACGCAAGCTTAACGAGGATAACGTGGTCTGTACCGAAGGCATTGAAGGCGTTACTCATTTGATAACAACCTTGAATCTCGTACGCTTTGATTAGGGCTTCGAGTAAGGTCCGCATTGTTAGTGGTGGTCCGGTGTGTTTGTATTCCCCGGTTTGGGAGGCTCGAGAGAGCCAGTCTGAGATAGAGAGGATAGCTCCTAGATTATCTGGTTCAGGAATATATTATCATTATCACTATCACACCACCAATATAATATCAGAAACCAGAAGAAAGAAAGACAGAGAGAGATTGAAACTGAATTACCAGAAGGATGTCCCCACTCCACACCCCCCAAGGCATCATTATGATCTAAATACCGAATAAGAACACCCATATCAAACGCCCCCTTCACCGGATCCATCTGATACCTGGTCCCCGGCAACCTGAACCCATTTGGAACAATCGTACCTGGCACACACGGACCGAGGAGACCCCGGACATCGGTACTTTTCGTGGCCGTTTCGACAGCACAACCCAGTGCGTCCAGGAGCGCTGTGCGGGCTGCGGTGTAGGCTGACGGTGTGTTGATTTTGTAGTTGTAGAGGTAGTTTGTCAGGGCCTGTATGGAGGAATCATAAGGGAGGGACATTTTGGGTCGTTTTCTTCAATTGTTCAGGTACGAGATGGTCTGGGGGGGGGATCAAAGGGGGGTATGAGAGTACGGAATATTTTGGTTGTAAAATGAGGACGCTCGGTGTTTCACTTCTTCTAAATTAGATTTAATTGGAATGTACTCTGTCGACTGTGGTGAAGCTATCTAACCAGAGACTCCGTTTGTATAACAAAGGCTGGACCCGACGGCAGAGATAATGGGACCGGATGCCAGCTTCTGCTCGAGTCCTGGCCTTTGCTTGACTGAGCTACTAACCACCAGCAGCAATTTCCGCATGGTCTCAATACGATACATGTAGGCGTTCTTTGGTTGCGACGTCGTGGTCGGGAGATTTTTAACGTGCTTTATATACGGAGTACTAGTAGTAGTAGTCTTCTGGGCTCGGCATCCCAATGAAATAACCCGCGCTCTTTCAAGCGTCAGAATCGGGAAGAGTCTGGTTTTGATGTCACCCTTGCCTCCATGTGAAAGATCTTTCGTCGAGCCACGATCATCCTTGCTAGTATCATTGGTCTCCGGACAAGTTTCGTAGAATGACAGGATCTTTGGTTTGTTGTGGTGTGGTTGTTTGTCTGTAAATGCATGTTCCGGTAATACCCGACAGACGAGAATGTAAGCCATTTCTCGGCCCTATTCTTGTTCCGCACTCCCCGTCAAATCGTCCCTCCGTCATACACCAACACGGCCAAAATGGCAGCCGACACCCTATCAATATGGAGCGTCTTGTACAGCTGCTGAAGACGCAGTTGGATGAAGACCTTGATCATAATTGCACACCCTTCGGTAACTGCGGGGCGTACGGGGCGCCATTCAAGATCACTTGTGGTGAATTTGATCATACTACGGATATAGTTGAAGGGAACAACCTCCCGCCTCTGGAAAGAAGTCTCCCGTGAAACAGTCGTCTATCAAGTTCTTCGGAAAGCGCAAGGATCCGCGGTCCCTGTATTTCTCGGAACAATTGATCTGGCGAAAATTTACTTTCTGCACGGGGCTGGGGAGATCCGCCACATGCTCCTGGCCTGGGGTGGTAGATGCCCAGCAAAGCAATGTATGATATCAGACCACTCGATCAAAATGCCAGCTGACGCTTGGTCGGCCTTGACTAGATGTTATGCCTCTGCCAACATATGATACTCAAATGGGAACTTCAAACGCTCGTTGGCTGTTTGCGGACGCTGGCCGTCCTCGCCGGTCTATTAATGTTCACTCCTTTTCCACACTTTCAGGCGCCATCTTCGACCCTTGAGAGGCTTGTTTACCTTGATAATTGGGCTGTGAACGAACAGTCCTTCAAAATGATCGAGGTCAAAAAGAAATGATCTGTCTGTATGACGAATACTTGCGATTCTCGCCCATCAAGCTACCAGGCTAATTATCCTTTCTGGAGTCATTTGACTGCCCTTTGATGAAAACAGTTGGAAAACAAATAATAATAATGATAATAATTAGTACTAAATTCAACCTGAAAATATTATAGTTTTTAATTAGTAGTATAGAGCATGTGCACTTCATATCCAAATTAGTGCTGAGTGTAGATCAAAAAATGTATATATGATATAACAGCTTCCAATTAATCAGAATCCACCGGCCCCTCGCACTCTCTGCACAGCCCCAACCACTCCTTTGGCCCAGCTGAAACGTCCCGGGTTGACCCCAATAGAACCGTCAGGAACCTTACCGGTGATGGTATCATGCCAGCATCCATCCTCCGGGCTTACCGCACCGTAAAGAACCGTGTTCTGGTTTCGATTTATCGCCTCAAGCCATGTACGGCAGAGGAGCGGCGAATCAACAAGGACATTGACTTCCTGGCTGTGGTAGAATGATTGTGTGTCGAGGTTTCCGTTTCCTAAGTTCCATTAGCTGGGATCTCGGAGACCAAAAGGTCTGATCTCCCTACCTTGTATAGCCACTCTCCCATCGATGATCATGAGCTTGATGTGGCAGCTGCGGCGCTTGAACATATTATGGATGGGCTTTGTCTGGTCTTTGGCCACATAATTATATATACGGAGTCGTGAGTGCTCCTCCGGCGTCTCGAGCGAGTTATATAACCGATTAGATATCATCTCATTCGTTCCGTTTTGGAATGGAAGTAATTGCCCGGCGTCGTTGTAGCCCAGACAAAGATAGCAGGTGACCACGACCCCGCGGCGAACAGCTGCCAATAAGGGCTCTAGCAGAGGTTCGGCATTCATATTCGGGGTCTGGATAAAGATTGAGCGCTCTGCGTTTTGGATCGCCGAGAGAAATGCGGCATTTTGCGGGGTGTAGATGCTTGTATGATTTGGTGCTAGGGATTGTTAGCATAGAAAGCGTGAATGTCTATAAAGTAGTACTTGCCGCCCCAAGGCTCCCTATTCACTAAGGCCATCGGAAATGTTTCATGGGGTGGTGAGATGGTATATGGCGTCATTGGGATATCTTGATCACAGTCTGGGGCGTCTCCGGTCGTATTTGGTTGGGTTGTAGTATCTGTATTGTCAGTTAAGCTATATGATCTTGGTGATTGGAAAGGTCCAGAAGAAAGCATACTAAGGTGGCGAGTGACCGGACTAGTTTTAGACTCTCCCGGTTGTGGCTCAATTGTACCGTTGACTCTCCTTGCTTCATTTCCGATATCAAGGTCGTAGTGCTGCTCTGCTGTGGTGTGCTCGGGCAAAGGCAAGTCCCGGGTTTCGTCTTCGTGACTCACGTCCATAAGCGAAAGACTCGGCATTGAAGCACCTGCAGCAGGAGAAGACAACATTGGGAAAGGTGTGTTGAAATGCCTTCCCCATGAGATTAAAGCTGTGTCATAGAAAGCGTCCACAATAGGTCCCTCAAGCCTAACCATCATCTCCAAGTTGTCATTATCTTGGACATTGCTGCTCTGGAGTAGGGCGATTCTCCGGTCAATGACCATAAACTTGGCATGGAACGTTCCAAATATAGGACGATGGTAGTTGACCACCTGCAGGTCAATGTTGGGAACTTCCTTGGCAGGAGGGAGTTGGACTTTATCGCTCGTATATTTCTTTTCTGGTACGTCCAAATGGTTTTCGTAAGCCTGTCGTGGGTCCCCTCGGTCATAGATCATCTTCACCACAACCTTTGTGCCGCGTTTACCTGCTCGTCTTGATAATTCGCGGAAGGCGTTGGTTACTAACTTCGAGGCATCGGAGTGGATCCAGAAATTGGTCCCGAGAAAGACTTCCGTCTCAGCTCGAGCAATACAGTTTGCCATATGCCGACACAGATCCGGCAATGGGGCCACAATCGTCAGGGGTATGGTCCCATGGCTACCCATTAATGGGGGAGAGACGACACCCGCCATTGGGTTCTTTTCCAAGGTACACAGTGCATCATGGTATATCTGTTACGGGAAGTCAGAGATGCTCTCAGTAGACAGCCAATAAATTCTCTCGCACCTTGAGGAATAGCTTGGTTGGTTTTGTGGGACCCCAATTTCCGCATTCCAGAGCTTTCTGGAGACTGTCCTCGCCATCTATCTCATTCTCTGACGTTGACTTGTCCTCTTTGGTATTCTGGCCACTGTATAGATTGTGAAACAGCTTGATTGGAGCTTGATTTGGGTCTCGTGCCAGTTCCGAGCTCACAGTTTTGCTACAGTGACATAGTTGATAAACCCTCTCTGGGATCATGTCGGCACAGGTTTGATTGAGGCTCTTGGGTTGGCGGATGAACCAGAGCACTATTGAAGTCAAGCTAACGGAAATCAGAGTACAGGATATTTTGATGAAGGAGCCAAGAAAGCCAATGGATATATGAATATGACTTACGGCCATGATCTCTCGCAATGACGTAGACTGCTAACTTGGTAGTCCCTCCATGAATCACAATGGTAGTGGATCGAAGACCAAATATATTTTGATTTGCCAGTTGAGCTTTGTCGAGGACTAAAAAGACCGAATGTGGTTGCCTGAGAACCGACGTCATCGATGCCTCAGGTGCAAATTTCGTGTGACTTCTGTTCAAGTGACACGAACTTGAACAAGTCGATAAGTTCCCGGAGTCCATGTCCATGTCAATTGACAATTCCTGGTAACATCCATTCTAATGTCGCAACCATGGTCAATCGAAGTTTATCCAAGCCATCGGACTTCAGGCCGACGGGATTCGGCATGATACTTGCTGCTTCGGAAGATGGTTTCCTCTTCCTTGAAGTATCCCCATTTGCAGCTCCTCTCTCGACTGATATTAAACATCAGTCTTGAACAACTTTACACCCTCTTTGATCGCCCATGGTTCACTCTCGGTTTCCATTTGTGTTGAGGTCAATATAACCATGTATGTATATTCGGTGCCACTCCGTCTTAACGCTGGTTGCCATGCTAATCTTGACTCTTCCACAACCAGGGTTTATACTGCATCCTTTGCCTTTTTCGAGGCTCTCTGGGAGGTATGCATGTCGTGTTGCCTCTCATACCGGACTATATCAATTCTAATTCTATCTCACAGGCTGGGGTCACGCATGTCTTCGCTAACCTAGGGTCCGATCATCCCTCCATCCTGGAGGCCATGGTCAAGGGCCAGAAAGAGAAGCCCGATGAATTTCCCAAAATTATCACCTGCCCCAACGAGGTACGCGCACAATTAATAGCTTGTAAATAGCTTCGAGGCTCTCCTCGGTTACTGCTGGTTTCTATGAGTCTTGATATAAGATTAACCCCACATTTTGCCCCACTCTGCAGATGGTAGCACTCTCGATGGCGGATGGGTACGCTCGACTAACCGGCAAACCACAATGCGTGATTGTTCATGTTGATGTCGGCACGCAAGGATTAGGAGCCGCCGTACATAATGCCTCCTGCGGGCGTGCCCCGGTTTTAATCTTTGCTGGTCTTTCCCCCTTCACCATCGAGGGGGAGATGCGCGGCTCCCGCACGGAGTATATTCACTGGATCCAGGATGTTCCGGATCAGAAGCAGATTGTTTCTCAATACTGCCGCTACTCTGCGGAGATCCGTTCCGGAAAGAATGTTAAGCAGATGGTCAACCGAGCCCTCCAATTTGCAACAAGTGATCCCAAGGGCCCGGTGTACCTGGCGGGTGCTCGTGAGGTAATGGAGGAGGAAATCGAACCATACAAGGTCAACCGGAATGTCTGGGGCTCTGTCGCACCGTCTGCATTGCCAGCTGAAGGCGTTGCGCTGATCGCGTCAGAACTCGCTGCTGCCAAGGAACCTCTCGTGATTGTAGGTTATTCCGGTCGTGAGATCAGGGGGGTGACAGAATTAGTTAAACTCGCGGACAAATTCAAGGCAGTTAGGGTATTGGATACCGGTGGATGTGACATGTGCTTCCCAGGAGACCATCCGGCGTCGTTGGGTTTGCGATTCGGTATCCATGACGCCATCCAAACGGCAGATCTCATACTAGTTGCCGACTGCGATGTGCCCTGGATTCCGACGCAGTGCAAACCGTCTGAATCAGCTAAGATCATCCATGTAGATGTTGATCCACTCAAGCAGCAAATCCCGGTCTTCTATCTCCCCTCCATAGCTACGTTCCGCGCAGAATCAGCCACAGCATTCAAGCAGATCAACGAGTATGTCGCTAGCAACGAGTCATTCAAACAGGCGCTTAACTCAGAAGAGCAAACATCTCTCGGTAAGCGCCGCGAGGAAGAATACAAGAAGATCCGACAAGGAGTGGCAGATCTTGCTGCGCTACCATCGGGACACGGTAATGCTGATCTCAACGTGTCTTACCTTATCAGCCAGGTCCGGAATAGCTGTCCAGCAGACACAATATGGGCCATCGAATCCGTAACCCTGACTACGTTTGTTGCTGATCAAATCGCTGCCACCGTACCCAAGTCATGGATTAACTGTGGGGGTGGTGGGCTTGGTTGGTCTGGTGGGGGCGCACTTGGTATCAAGCTGGCCACTGACCACGAACACGGCGGTAAAAACAGGGGCAAGTTCGTCTGTCAGATTGTGGGGGATGGCACGTACCTCTTTTCCGTCCCAGGCTCTGTTTACTGGATTTCCCGACGGTATAACATTCCCGTGCTCACTATTGTGCTGAACAACCAGGGCTGGAATGCTCCCAGGCGGAGTATGCTTCTCGTCCACCCGGAAGGTGATGGTTCACGGGCGACTAACGAAGACCTCAACATTTCCTTCGCTCCCACTCCTGATTATCCTGGTATCGCAAAGGCTGCAGCGGGAGGAGAGCTTTGGACTGGCACTGCAGCCACTGTTTCCGATCTTGCGAGAATGCTGCCAGAGGCTATCAAGACCGTACAGAGCGGGACCACTGCAGTCTTGGAGGCTCAGCTAGATGGGAAGGTTGGCAAACATGTTGACAAGAACTAATGCTTCGCCGTTATAAAGAGGGCTAGTATTCAGAAACTGCGGAGAGATAGAAAGTACCAAATACAATCATGACACCGGCGCATCCGAATCATGAAACTCTCCCAACTTCAGCAGCCTCTTCGCATTCTCCCGGCCAACCTTCAAATACCCATCCTTCCCCCCAAGCGCCTTCATAATCTCCTCCGCATCCCCATCCCACCAGCCACACCCATTCTCAATAGTTTCATAAGGATAATCGACACTGAACAGAATCCTCTCGGGCCCCAAATAATCACAGACATACTTCAAGGTAGGCGTCGAGAAATGCCCACTCGTCGTGACCCAAATATTATTCTTGAAATAATAACAAATGTCCCTCTCACACATCCGATCCCCGGCCTGGACGGCAAGCGGCTTCTCTACATCCTCCAACCAATGATGAATCCTCCAAAAATCAAACGGAATACGTTCCCCCAAATGACCCACGATCACCTTCAAGTTGGGAAACCGATCAAACACCCCACTCGTAAGTAAACCGAGCAAATGCAAGGAAACCCCATTCGCAAAACTCAACGGCGGTCCAACCAGATACTTGCGGCCCGCATACTGCTGCCGGTAATACTGGCCCTGGGGTGCCGCCGGATGAATGTACACAGGGACGTCGAGTTCCACGGCCACCTTCCAGAAGGCATCATATTCGGGCTGGTCGTAGAAGAGGTAGGTTTCACCGTCCGGACCAGCATGTTGGATGTCGTTTAGAAGGGCGCCGTGGAAGCCCAGTTCCGTTACGCAGCGACGGAGTTCCTCCCCTGCTTGGACCGGATCGTGCATGGAGAGCGCGGCAAAGGCGCCCAGTCTATCCCGGTGGGATTTGATTTGGTTCCAGATGTAGTTGTTCACTTCGGTGGCATGGTGCTCTGCGTCGGGCTGGGAGCTTATTCCTTGGATTCCGGGAACGGTGAGCGAGACCACGGTATAGCCGATGCCATGGGCGTTGGAGATGGCGAGACGTTCGTCTGTGATTGATTTTATTTGTCGCAGGTAGCGGTCCAGATCGTTCGGTGCGATGTACCGGGCTGCTTGGTCGTGGCTTTGGTCTACCTTGCTGGGAAGCTCGTATGCTTCTTCTAGGGCGATTTTACCGAGCATTTTGGGATCGTTGATTTTGGTTTTTTCAAGGTGAATTAAGGATTGAAGTTTAAGGGTGGTAGTGGAATGGATGGGTTGAGTTGAGATGGAGTACTAATTTATAACTGTCTGATAATGGCAATGTAACTAAGAAACATCATGCCATGATCATCATGATACACGTCAATTTCTTTGCAATCCTGGTTTCTGGAATGCTGTCCATGTTTTATTCTGGTTTTCTGTTTCCCGATCCGTTGAATGATCTGTTCATTGACGCAGGAGGCTTTAGGGCTGTTGGACTAGATTCAGAAAGAGTATACGGTGTACGGAGTAGTACTCCAGCTGCAGTTGGAAATTGAGAAATTGGTAATTTGACAAACTTGAGGTTCAACATTCTGAAATGTTGGTCCCTAATGCATGCATGATCCGGTGGTCAGATGGATTCATGAGTCCATAACATCGAGTAACACCGGTCAATGCATAGGATACATAGGTTCTGAAAAATCATCCGTGTTGTACGAGCACACAAGGGTACCAAATCTATTGGGATGAGATAGGCACAGTGGATGTCAGTATTATCAGACAAGGTAGATCATGACTGAACTTCTCTAGATTTGGGAGGAAAGAATTGAGTAGTATGTGGAGTCATAACGGAGGGGCATCAAGAGGGTTTATTTGGTCTGTGTCGGTATTCGGCCCTCGCAATGAGACAATAAAGCTCTCAATGTCGCAACTTGGCGTTGAGTAGTAGTTGTAGGTAGAGAGAGAGAGAGAGAGAGAGCGAGAGATGTACTCCGTAAGTTCCGTTTCAACAAAGACCGGATATTTTGGGAGTGCGCTCGTGACATAAGATAAAGGATCCTGTGATATCCGATCCCGGCGATAGCCTGAACTATGCGCATGTCGATGACAGAACAATATTTACAATACACTCCACTCTGTCTGTTGTCTGAATGATGAGCGTGTGTGTGTGAGCTCTGCGTGTATTGTAATTTATGATACTGATCTTATATTACAGTCCCCCGTGACTCAAGCTGCATGATCTGCCAACATGTCCATTATTGCCGACCCCACTCAGATCCTCGTAATCTCCCTCTCAATTAGATAACAGAAACCCAATGAATGGCAATAATGCGGAGATGTTATTATCGCTCTTCCTGAATGGCGTCAGGGAATAAATATGAGCGGAAATCGGGTCCGCTCGGCGTTCCCAAGCGGAGACAAAACAAACCACCGCTTATCGGGGTGAACCTTTTTTTTTTGACCTTTCGTCCCTCTCTGATTCATAAGAGACTCTGTACCTTCTTTGTACTCCCGCTTTCTCTTGCAAGGGTTCGGAAGATTCAACATTTCAAAACTTCCACCAGAGCAATTCAGTGCTTCAGTCAATTAGGGTTAGCATTAAGTTACTATCATACTAGAATCCACGCAATTACAAACAATCGAAACAATGAGTCCCCCGGCCGCTCTGGATAACATGAATGGCTCCGCCGCGGCTCCTCTGACTGTCGAGCGAATCCCTGGTTTGAGAGCCCAGAGTGCCCCAATTCCGACGGGTGTTGCGCCTGCGACGAGTAGTGATATGTTCAAAAGCCCGGTAAGCTCCGGTGTGCTGGACAGAGTTCCGTTCGTATTGTGAACAAGAGCTAATCCATGTATCTGGTTGCACTAGGCATGCTATACCAAACCAAAGGCTAAACGATGGGATCGTAAGTCATTCGAATACTTCCGGCAGCCAATGCGACAGTTCTACCCACCGTAAACCGCGGCTAATGGAGTCTAGACATCCTCTCTACCGAAGCTAAGTCACGGAAGGTGTGTGTCGGTGCGCAAGCGGGTCGGGAGTGAAGGCTAAATCGCTTTCATGCTATTAGGAATCGACATTGAAGGGTGCTGCGAAATACCTGAAGAACCCAGGTAACTCAAGCGCTGTGCGTGCAAGTCATATCTCCTGCTAACCCTAGTGCCCCAGGCCTCCTCTCTCTGGGGGGTGGATTACCTTCCCCGGAATACTTCCCTTTTGACGAGCTCAACGTCAAGGTCCCAACGCCCCCGGGGTTCACGCCTGAGGCGACCCGTGAATCTGGGACCATTGTACACACGGGAAAGAGTGATATCCGTGAGGGCAAGGGTCTCTATGGTTCGTGCATCCTCATCCAGTTGTTTGCAACCGACCCGACGTACTAATAGTATAAAGATCTTGAAATTGCGCTTAATTATGGCCAGGCGGCGGGGGCTCCCCAACTGCTGAGGTTTGTCACAGAACACACAGAGGTATATTGAGAAATCGAAAGGATGGGAGCGACGCTAATAGAAACAGCTTATTCACAACCCTCCGTATTCGGACTGGCAATGCTGCCTGAACTGTGGCAGCACTTTTGGGTGGGATGTGGCCCTTCGGCTCCTTTGCGAACGCGGTGACTATCTCATGATGGAAGAATATACCTTCTGTAGCGCGCAGGAAGCCGCTCTCCCATTGGGCGTGAAGGTTGCGCCGATTAAGATGGATGCAGAAGGTCTCTTACCCGAGTCTCTTGACGAGGTCTTGAGTAATTGGGATGAAGCCGCCCGGGGGGCCCGCAAGCCCTCCGTTCTTTACACCATTCCCACCGGCCAGAATCCGACGGGCGCGACCCAGCAGGTCGAGAGACGTAGGGCAGTCTACAAGGTTGCTCAGAAACACGACGTGTATATTGTGGAAGACGAGCCCTACTATTTCTTGCAGATGCAGCCATACGCAGGAGCTGGTAGTGAGCCCGTTCCACCGCCCGCCAACCACGACGAATTCATCAAGTCCCTCATTCCATCCTACCTGAGCCTGGATACTGACGGTCGTGTGCTCCGACTGGAATCATTCTCCAAGGTTCTTGCTCCTGGTTCTCGAGTTGGTTGGGCTGTTGGATCCGAACAGATCATTGAACGATTCATCAGAACCTGCGAGACTACCTCTCAGAACCCAAGCGGTATCTCGCAACTCGTGCTTTATAAGCTCCTGGACGAACATTGGGGTCACACTGGGTACCTAGATTGGCTGATCAAGCTACGGATGTCGTACACGGCTCGCCGGGATTCTATAATACACGCGTGTGAGAAATATCTCCCCCAGGAAATCGCTCATTGGACCCCGCCTGCTGCAGGGATGTTTGTAAGTTTGAAATCTCCCTACAATCCAAGGTCTCTACGGCCATGTGACTAACTGGAAACAGCACTGGGTTGAGATTGACTGGAAGAAGCATCCTGGAGTCTCATCTGGCAAGACGCGCGAAGCGATTGAGGAGGAAGTATTCCAGGCCGCCGTCAACAACGGTGTCTTAGTTTCCCGTGGTAGCTGGTTCAAGGCTGAAGGTGTGCGGGAGGAAAAGTTGTTCTTCCGCACGACATTTGCTGCCGCCAGCTCCGACAATATTGCCGAAGCCATTTCCCGTTTCGGTACAACGTTGCGGCATGAGTTTAGCTTGAACTGAGTTCAAGTTGGCAATTTAAATGTTACTAGATGCATATACTACTGTCCGTGGATCATCTACCAAATTGATATACTAGATAAATTGTAGATCACAGATACACATCATATCAGCCTCAATCAATTCCTTTTGAAACTGGAACAAGTACGGAGTAGCTTGAAAGGAGAAATGACCTGAGCCCGTGATCTGTCTGCCCTATGCGGTAAATTAATGTTCCGCCGCAAGGTCGGCAATTGGAGGAAATAGTAACGTGACACATAAATAAATAAATTAGATCTGGAACTTTAATGGAACGTTTTCTTTTGATTTCCTCCTTCAAGACTTCCTTCTCCATCGAATTTAACAATTGATTTGAGGACGTCCGTGATTCTGCCATGATGGTTTATTAGTTTTTCCAATGGTGTCAATTAATTGGGTTGTTTCCCCTTCTTTCTCCCCTTCCTTTCGAACACGTTGATTTCATCCATTGGAGGATAAGTGAACGGCTATAGTAATTAGATTTGGATATATGCATGACCAGTAACCTGGTAAGTTCTGGGGCGTTTTTGGAGCAAATATCTCTTTGTCGCCTATTTCAATGTTCTATACCATAAAGAGGAGGAATCTACTCTTAATCAACCTTTGACCACTTCAGAAAGATGCTCATGGGAATGCCGATGCCCCCTTCGCTACCCACTTCCCGTTATCAGATTTGGTGGTATACTCATACTAGGTCTAATTTTGATGGTTGTTTAGGATAGAGACTTGAGACCACTAGTTCTAATGTTCTCATGCTAATTTCCTAGGTCTAGTACATTAGTTGTTGAATATTGTCTTCTTTCTGGTCCACTGCACTGGACTGCATCCATCACATCTAACGGCTCTTTCAAGTCCCTCCTCCTTCACACGTACTGGCAGGAACCAGTGAATTCTTGTCTGGTGATCAAATCCACCATCCATTTCTTGTATTTTACGCTAAGGTTAGCGCCCGCTCTTAGCGCAGTTGCTTTTATCTTTTTCATCTTTACTTTGGGTGCCACTTTGGTGATAAACGCATTGACATCTTCATTCCATTGATCTTGAACAGCAGATCTGTGTCGCAGTTAACAGACTCACCACAAGAGCTTGTACCTTGTGGAAACCTATTGCTATATCGAAAAATCTTCGGTAGCCGTGTTAGATTAAGTAGACCTGCCGGGAGGATATTTTTGTTGCACAATCGGTCGTTGATGTATTAGAGCAGATGCTGTGTGGCACTGAGCTCTGGATGGTCTCATAGCAATCCTTCTACCTCTTAAAAAGAAATTGTATCTCAACCAAAGTGCAGGTGAGTAGGCTTGTCTTCGCTTGTTTTCTTCCCCTCTTCTGGGTGTTGGTTTTTGTTTTCCCTCCCTTCTGTTTCCCCTCCTTCCTCTTTTCTCTGTCAGTCCAGTCATAGAGCTCAGAACATAAGGCGCCTGTCTTTTTGTCAACGTTTTCTCGTTACGTTTCCCACGGCGCTATCATTGTTTGGGGACTCTCCAGGATGGGTGGTTCGAAAGTCGCGGAGGACCGAAGATGCGCCTGCGGGTTTGGTTATCTTCTAACCGACTTGACCTGTTGTATACTGACTTTTTGTGTTTTTTGGCTCGATACAGAGCTAGGGACTATCTGGACAGTTCGGCGCACAGTGAATTCGGAGCCGTACAGGAAGTCCAGGAGAAAGAGTCGCTGAGGCACGTGCAGCCGTTCGATTCTGCGTCAGGTAACCAGCTCGCGTCGAACGAAGCCTGTCGTGATCAAGTTCCCTGGAGTAGTTCAATCGCTAGCTCTCCCAGTCATTTCCACCCGCCTATTGTAAAGCCCCTCAAGAACGCATCGAGGAAGGCCAGTAAGTCGATAGGCTCTCTGAGCATCACGTCGGCAATCAAAAGTCTCTTCAGTCACGGAAGAAAGAAGCCCGAAAACAACACCGACGATTTTTGGGAACGCTATTACCTATCATACAGTGAAGGGCCACCATATCATACTCGACATTTCTCGAACCGCCTTTCTCCAGCGCGCCTGAAAAAGCGGAAGCCGCGCTCTGCGAGTGATCCTTTACACAAAAGAATAGGCAGCGTTGGGCAGAGGTGGTATTCCCGATCAGGAGAAAGTGAAGTTCCCATTTGGCAGTCTTCGCAATTTTCCTCTCCGTGTCCCCAACCCTCCTGCCCCGTTGACTACTTCTCTCTCCCCCCACACAACGATCCAATCGACGAAACAGCTCCGATTCAAAGACTAAACTCGCGAGGCCTGGCTGAAGAGCAGGCAGTCAAAAGCCAAGACTCCCTACTCCCGCCAACACCCGAACCCTTGAAATTTTGCGAGCTGAGTGTAAACAAAACAGTCTTCCCCAAGACCCCCGATTCCACCATGGATCCCCCTCGCGTCTCCAAACTTCTGGATCCCACGTCCGCCATGGCCGCTATCACGAAGCACAAAGCCGAGGCCATCAAGCTCGCACGAGAGCAGGCCGCTGCGGTCAAGGAGATGTGTCGTAGAGCGAAAACGGACAACCCACCATACGACTTTGAGGAGTTGATTGGCAAAGGTGCATATGGTCGCGTGTACAAAGGCTTCCAGGTCCCCTCGCGCAGGGTAGTTGCGATTAAAGTCATGGACATCGATTCGTTGGACTATAAGACTGTTCGAGATTTCAGAGACGAGTCCATAAAAGATTTCATTCATGAGACGAAGGTTATGAAACAAGTCAAAGATGCGGGTGCGAAAAACATCAACGAACTAATCGAAGCTGTCTCCATCCACTCGCAGCTGTGGTTGGTCTGTGAGTATTGCCCTGGTGGGAGCGTCCGGACACTGGTAAGTGTGCAGTATACTCTTCCTTGGTTCCTTTTTTATTTGAAGACCCAAAGCTGACAATCCCAGATGAGAGCTACGGGTGATCAACTAGATGAAAAGTTTCTCATCCCCGTAGCTCGTGAGCTCGCCGCTGGTTTGCGTGCTATTCATGATGCAGGCGTCATTCACCGAGATATTAAAGGTAGGAATCACCTTTGAACAAGCAGGGAATAAGTGGATGCTAACATCTCCACGAAGCGGCCAATATCTTGATTCATGAGGAAGGACGATTACAAATCTGTGATTTCGGTGTGGCTGGGGTCCTGCAGTCGCAAGTGGACAAACGGTCGACCTGGATTGGAACACCCCACTGGATGCCACCTGAGATGTTCTCAGCCCGCAGTGAAGCTCATAAATATGGCAGCGAGGTGAGTCTTTCTGGTCCCGCACGCAATGGGATCCTCTACTAACCGAATAGATTGATGTATGGGCCTATGGTTGCACGCTGTTCGAATTTGCAACAGGAAACCCCCCTAATTCCAATTTGCGAGAGCGAATGCAGATTGGAAGACGACTTAATCGCATCGTCCCAAAGTTGGAAAATGCGAAATACAGTGATGGTCTCAAGGATATCGTCTCCTATGTGTTGGAATCAAACCCATCTACTCGGCCATCGATGGCAGACGTGCAATCGCATGCGTACATTGTGGACACCGAGGGCCTCTATCCTACCTCGTCGTTAAGTGAGCTAGTGCGGATATATTATCAGTGGTCGCAGCGGGGAGGGCAGCGAATCTCCTTATTCCACCCCGGAGGCGCAGCCCCTGCAGAGATGCCTGGCACAACTATGGACTCCGAGAGCGACTGGAACTTTAGTACCACGGATGGGTTTGAACGAAGGTTCTCCGTCATAGACCTTGACCTGGTAGCAGCATCTTTGGCCCAGATGGAGGATGAAATTAGCTCCACGAAGATGAAGTTTGAACGAGAATCGTTCGATGAGCCGTCTGAGCGGGTGATGACAAAGGAGGACCAGGCCAACTTTGATGAGCGCGTCCGACGAGGTGCCGAAGCTCTGGAAGGACTTTTCAATGAAGAGAAGCCGAGCTACAGGTACGAGACCAAGAATGATTTTGTCCCAATCGAGGAAAAGCAGCCAGTTTCGGACCTACCACTCCGCACGGAAACGGATCGCTCTTCAGTCACTTCGACATTCATCGATATTGACATTGGCTCCTTTGATTCATCACACTATGCGGCCGGTGCTTCGTCAGCGCAGCCGTTCCAACTTGCAGATGCAGATACCATCAAGGCGAACAGATCTAGTGGCCGTCAGTTTCGTAATCCCAGTGACAGTGGCTCCCGCTCATCGAGCAGTGATGTCAGTAGCCGCGAACCACAGGACACGACCTACCAATCTCAAAGTGGCCCACGGCCCCCTACAATGGATTGGAAGTTTCCAGTTTTCATGCAACCCCCAGAGGAAGAGGAACCCAAGGCAGAAAGCTCGCCCGAACCGGCACCCATGGAGCCTGAACCCGAGACTACAGCAAGGCGCGCAACGATGGAATGGACCTTCCCCGTCATGACGGCGGCCGCAGGTGAAGATCAGGAGAGACATGAGAACGACATGGGTAGCAGTCGCTACGATACTCTAAGGGCATCTGTGATAGACCTCGAGTCCGCGGCGACGATTCGACCCACCAGTATCGGGGAGCCTGGCGATTCTCGACCATCCACGTCTGCCTCTACTCATTCTCGTTCTAGTGTGTCGATAAGCTCGGATACGGACTATGACCCTTTTCGATTCGACCGACCTTCCACCCCATCCGGTGACACTTCTCAAACGCTTGAATACCCAGAAATTCTGGAGCACAAGGATTATGATCAGCCAAACGCATTGGATGGGCCGGGACCCGACGAAGAGGAGAGCCATCCCGTTTGGCAAGATAATCCTGACGTATCAGATGCGGCACTGCAGTCCGAGCCATTTCCGACCGCTATTCCCACGGACCTTGAACCGAACCCTCCTTTTGCCAGAAGGGATGACTCTCCAATTTCCGAGCCCTTAGCCACAGCCAGACGCGATTCACCTCCAATTACTATGGATGAGATGGACCCTATCCAATTCCCTGACCTTGTGCCCCCCCGGCTTGAAGTGATGCATGAAGGGGCGGACGAGAGCGATGTGACGGCTGAGATGGATCGGCTGCTGCGTGATTTGTTAAGTGCGCTTTCGGCCACAGGTGAGGCGTTATCCCGAACTAGGATCGGACCAGAAGCCATCAATGGTAAGAGCCCGACGCCTGAGATACCGGAGTGATGGGTCTTGGATTCATCGTCATTGTCTGCAAGCCGATGAATCCTCGCCTGACGGATGTGGAGGTCTACGACTTACGACTCGTTCATTTGCACAATAATTTTCTTTTTTTAACTGCAATGGCTCCACAATACTAGCTAGTATTTGAATCGTTCTGGGGCACTGGAAATTAGCAACATCTCGGTGGTTATTCTATTCGGAATTGTCAGCGGCGGTCTCATAACAACCAGCGGTTGACCAAAAAAAATCAGGGAAAAAAGAAATCAAGATAATTAAGGAATTGAGATGAAAATAGTAATAAAAGGAACAAGTTCGTGACGCTCAGCTGCCCCATTGTCCTGTCACCGATATTCATGTCCTACGATCCGTCGACGCCGTAATCCTAAAGTCAGCACATAATCCCAAATGGTCCGTCACCCACACTTCCTCACTATCCTGACCTTCGTCGTCACTCATTTTAGGATACTCAACCCATGCCATCTCCCCGGCTCCAATTCTTTCCAACCGATCCACCTCCAATCCCCCACAGAACAACACCTTATCCATTCGAGAACATCCAAATTTCTCTCGCTCCCAGGTCGAGACCTGTTGACCCCAGGTGAAGCTCTCCTCCGTCCCGTCCTTCCCCCCCAGAACCAGAAACGCATCACTCAACCCAGGTTGTTAGGGTAAGGGTTTTGATGGGTGATGTTGTTGCGGGGTCTGGGGGGGATTGGATCGGAGTCCATTTTTGGAGAGTTGGGTTATAGCTGTAGTAAGGTTGGGTGTTTGGGATATCGGGGGTCAAGGGGGGTTTTGAGGAGAGATTTTGGGCCATTTTGGTTGATTGGATGGTGTAGTGGAAGTTGAGGTCTTTTAAAAGATGTCCTTTTTTATTTGGAGGTCATGCATGGAGTGACTTCTTTGGGTTAGTTGATGTCTAGGTCCAGTGACTTCTGTGTATCTCATTAACGGTCCAATTGGATCCTCAGAATACATCTTCAGGGTTGATGTGTATTAGTATTTGATTGGGGGTTGGGAGAAGAGGATGTTGTTAATACCGGGCTATAACAGTGTTTTGCTAGATATGGGAAGTATGTGAGCTTTTCTGAAGTGGTTCTCACCATTTCCAGGCTTTGTCTATGGCATATTTTGAAGATTACTATCGTCAAGCTCACGATAATTCAGTTGCTGCGGCGTCAAGACACGTACGCAGTCTCGTGAGGACTCTTCACGTCACTTCCATCACGTCACGTCACGTCCCTTTCTGAACGACAACAAGCTTTTTGTCTTTGACCATGATCAGAGATGTGATCCTCCTCTCTGGTCCTCATTGTCCTCTTGGATCTACTCACTGGATGTCAAAATGGCCTCTATTGCCAGCAAGTCGGCTCTGTTTGAGTCTCCATCAGTCCCGAGGTCCTCTCAGCAGTGGAAGGTAGCTTTGCAGAAAGTCAAGCTTCTGTATATCCAGCGTCAGTACAAACAATGTGCTGCCCGGGCCATGGAGCTTGTTGAAAATGCCAGAGAACCGGTGAGTCTGTTTCCTCTCCTTCAAGACTAAGACTGATAGCGAGCAGTTGCACCCGATCTACAAGACATACCTCTCCTTCTACAGCGCCGTCTGCTACGAGGAGATGGGACGGGCTGCTCACAAGTATTCTAGCAACAAAATCCGACTGTTGCAATGCGCGTTAGATTATTTTGTCACCTGTGGCACGATTCTTCCCTGTCCCATCCCTGTCTCGAGCCGTCCCTCACAAGAGTCCAGTTTCCCCTCACTGGGAGGGGGCTCGTCCCCTTCTGAGTACTCGGATAGTCCTTCTACTGTATGCGGTCTTGTCACCAGCATCACCGACATCATCGACAGGACGATCCAGTGGCAGGATGACGACCCTTTTATCTCAGACACTGATTCCTGCGGATATTCAGACATTGGCGCTGACTGCACAGTTATTGATGACAACGCAAACTATCTCCTGGTTCCACCTCCTTTGAGAGTGCGGAAGTCTTCCGGGGAATTCATGACAGCCGTCTGTGATTCAGCCCCGACTGTAGCCTGTAGCGAGAGACTTGCAAGAGCTCATTTGCCGCCCCCACTTCCTATCAAGGTTGTTCCCCTGGGAGCTACGAGTGCGTACAAGACGGAGACAGAGATACAGCTAAATCACGGAGATTCCCAACTGTGCACAGACAACTTGCTCATCGATCTCACCGAGAGAGTTACCCCTGCCACGCCGCAGTATGCAGATAATGTCAGACGCTACAATAGCAGCATCCGATGCTTGCGATCTCAAATTGACTCGAGCATTGACTCCATCCATACGCTCATCGACGAGGTTGAAGAGAAGCAGCATGCGCACAAAATGTCGAAGACGATCAAGCGATCGGCATCCTTTTGGAGCTTTAGCCCGGTCAAAGACGGGGAGACGTCCGAAGCGAACAAGGTGAAAGTCCCGGGACGCTCTCCGACCAAGGAGACGAAGCAGCAGCGAATTGCGCGCTTGCGAGCTGAAGGATGGGAAACGGTGGGACTGAGATCTGCCGTCAGAGGATGGAAGGGGGAGGAGTATTACAATGCATATTGCAGTTCGGTGCTGGATGAGCTTTACCTGGACCCATACGAGGGCTGATTTTGGAGTTCGAAACGGCGTTGAGAGAGAGTTTGTATGCTGTTGGTCATTGGCTGTTGGCACCATTTGGTCGTTACCTCTACTGGCAGTTTTTGTATGTGAATACGAATGTTCATCATGTCTGACGTTTCTTTTATGCCCATCTCATGTTCATTCCTCTGCTAAGCCCCCATCCCGAGTGCTAAAAAAAAAAAAAGAGCAAAGAGAATGAATACCAGCAGAGGTGAAGCAACTTCACCCCAGCCCATGAGACAGTGCAGACCAGAATTCAATAACAATCATTCCTCTACAGCCCCTATTGAATTATCCATCATTCATGGAATACTAACTTATCTCAGAGTAGACCTACTAGCACCAGTCCTTTGTATATAAACCCGTTCTACCTCCGCTCCATTCCAGTTCTCTAAGCAATGAGTCAACAATCGAATCCCCCCCTATATCAGGAACCCACCCTCCAAACACCACTGCTAAAGCCCGCCCCCAAGAAAGATGACCCATTCAAACAACCACCTCAGTTAACGAAGCCGAAGACAAGTGGAAACTAGAACGAACACTACTAACAAAAACGACCATCCAAATCTCCCAATATCTACACTAAAGTCACCATGATATAAAAAGGCCCATCCCTGCACCCAGTACGCCGCCAAAAAGATCCATTGAGGTACACCCCCATCCAAGCATCATCTATACAAAAACCTACCAGCATCGCAGGGGATCACGAAGCTGGGCGAGGCCGACAACCATGCTCAAGAGACAGACCAAGGGTCGACAACAGAGCATTCCGGTCCCGCTGTACTGTTCCAGACCTAGGGACAGACTATTACATGGGATACGGACGAGAACGTCCACGTATGAAGGGCATGGAACAAAGCAAAGGAAAGCTTTGATTTCTTCTTGTGGAATGCGCAAGAATACAGCGCATGGAGCGCATCTGCGAAGAGCATTCAGCGGAGATGCTTGAATGGGCGGTCTTTCGTTGGGGAAGAGCTACGTGGAGCACTGCATGGGCCTCGCGATATCAATCAAGTTTTATTCCGCTGTTAGAGGGGTTGACGGCACTAGAGACTTTATCTGAGGTACTACGAATGGATGTACAGTACTAATGGTGTCACGGTCCTATTCGCACACGGGTCAACGGTCGTGGTTGGACAATGAGCTGTTCTCCAAACATGTCGATATCTCAGCGTCTAGAGACTGCCTTGACATTAGAACGGGCCTGAAATGGGTGGATGTGTCAGTATGCGGCAAGCGAAGACTTGTGGTCCTACTGATTAGTACTTTTCACATACCGAGTTGACTAAAGATGTAGAGTAGTACCATGACGCTGATGCTTGTGAGAGATGGGGCAAATCGAATGTCAACTTGAACTTGAAGCTGGTATCTATCCTGACTGCAAGCTGGCGTTGCGATTTCTGGTCGAAAGCTCACCCATGGGTCTTATTATCCATATTGGGGGTACGGATAGGCCCTCAAGCTCTTTCTGTCTCTATTAGTATAGTCAGGAAGTTGATGATCGGGTGTGCCGAGCAGTTGTTAGGTGATTGTTGTAATCCAATTCTCCCACAAGTACTTACTGGCACTGTTGTTCTGCTATTGTCTTGAAAAATTCTCGAGCTACTGTCTGGTTTGGCCGATTGGCCTTTTAACATCAAGACAATGGTGAACACTGCCAGTTGAATTGTGTCCAGTACTTTCTCTACATCGTAAGAACCGCAGCGGGCATGTCCACTGCTGTATGTGTTGTGTTTGCTATATCTGTTGATGTCGTTGCTTGAATTGTTCGAAATGGGTCTTGCTCGGTATCGTTGAACGATTCACATTAGCATACTTCTAGGGTATGTATGTATGTACCTGGAGTCCTAATAAACCTGCCGGCTAATTTTTGTGTCTTCTCACCTTACTCAGGGTACAGATTTCCTCCTTGCGTATGAAGGCGCTCGTCAATGTCACTAAAGCTGGCATCGTCTTCCTGATATGCATCGTTGCCATTCCCTTGGTAAAGATGGAGCACAAACTCCGTCAGCTGCCTGCTTCAGGCACGCCAGCTAGACCGAGAACTCCTGAAAAGGTGAGGCGATATGGAGAGGGTATGTCTTCGATGTGCTATTGGGATGCAACTGTAAAGATTCCACCACGTCGTATGAAACTGCACATGAATCTCTTGTGGGACTCATGACATAGGCTCAAACACGGCTGAGACCATTCCAACTGACATGCAAGGATGACTTGTAACTGGGCCCCAGACGGGTCGCATATCTCCTAAACCCTAAGCACGAAATCGGAGTCTCTACTCCGGTTCAAGTTTAGACTCCCTCATGCGGACGCGCATGTAGATACTCATACTCCTCGCCATCATCCTCGCCATCAGCCTCCCATTCTTCATCATCACCGTCATGGAAATCCGTAACCGTTACCTCCAGCTCATTCTCAGCCTCCTCTTCAAGTTCATTCCCAAGTATATTAACTAACTGTAACAGCCCGGCCTGTGAGCGCCAGATCTCGTCAACCGATGGATGGTGCTGGTCGGACTCCCACAGATTTGCACCCGTCGCCGTTGAGTTTTGGGACCTGTCGACGTTGGAGGCCGAGGCCGAGTTGCGGGTAGAGAGGTCTGGGGCTAGGCTGACGATGCGAATGGCTTTCGTCGGGAAGATGCGGCTGTGGCCTTCATGTTGTTGTTGGGGTATGTCGCCTGGGAAGTTGGGGAGTGATTGGCGCCAGCCGAGGGTCTGGAATTTCCGATGTTAGCTCTCTTGTATCTGCTTGTATCTTGTTTTTTGGGGGGGGAATGCAGCACGTACAGTGTAGGTAGTCATGATCGTATCATCATACAACGCCATGAAACTGACCGGCACAGCAAGCTGTGGTGCGGAGCTGGTGAGCAGCGAGTATGACGCGAGGGCGGGACAATCAACATTTTGTACCCTGTTGTCATCATCGAGGGCAACGACATAGATCCGATCTTGGATCTCAAACGTCAGGCGGTGGTTGTGCACTGACAGCCAACCACCCAGATCGAAGCTTGACCCATCCGACTCGCATTCAATGACAGAGCTGTGCGCCTCAAAGCTGGTTTGACTGTGCAGTGCCTTACGCCAGTCGGAGCATACGAAGACACGACCAGCACGCGAGAAGCCGGCAAAAAGGTCGCCGTCCAGCATGCCGGCTCCCCATTCATCCTCGCCATGCCGGACGTGTTCAGGGTCGCTAGACGGTGGGAGAGGACCGTTGGTAATTTCGATCGGTACCAAACAATCTTTGCGAGGCGGGCCAAGAGGGAACAATTGATGTGTGGGACCGTGTCGAATGGTCCCTGCCAGCGCCGCACTCGCGGAAGGGGAAATGGTAACCGGTGGGCGAATATGATACTTGTCCATACAATGCGACGGCTGCAATACGCCCAAGAAAACACCAGATTTCTTATCGTGAACATGGTAGCCTCGCGGCCCCATAGAGTAAACCACAACGTCCTCACTCTGGTCCAGATGGCCGACGGCGTCATGCTCAATCTCAAGCTGCGTGGTCAATTTGGGAGGTCGCTGCGTCATATCATATACAAAACCTTGTCCCTGGTTAGACACCACACAGAGCGTCCAGTAAGACAACTGGAAGCCTCTTGTCTGACAACCATGATTCAAGATAGCGATGCGCCGAAATTCCCCACGCGATGTACCTTCCAGACCCGTCTGCCAGACCTCAAGTGCATCCCCTTCGCGATCAAACACGGCCATCCCATCCTGATACTCAAGATGTGCATATGGACGAACCGCATCCTCGTCACGATCTAGGGTGGAGGGGAGTCGCCACAGAATCCGGCCCGTATCCATATCAGTGACATTGAATCCACCAGCATGGGACGTAGAAACGAAAAATCGACGCTTGAAGTCAGCACGGAACCGCCAGACGGGATCGTTGCCGACTTGTAACACCGACTCCCGGGTAACGGGGTGCCGCTCGGCCCAGTTGCGGGCGAGCAGCGTCTGGCGCTTGCATAGGTCCTTCCATGACGCTGTCCCCTCAAACAGGTTGGAGAAGCTAGTGCAGTCCGACAGGAATGAGAAATCACGGGCGCCGCCCGGTGGTTGAGCAGTTTTAGATTCGGAGGTGTAGATGGCTTCTCGATGGGTGACGTCGATAAATGTGTGCCAGGCTTTGGAGACTGCGATCAGGGATGCGAGAGCTGATATTGGGGTGAATTCCAGTATGCGCAGGACGATCTCAGGGGGTAGGATGGCGAGAGGGTCTGCAACAGAGGATATGGTGGTCATTCTTAGGAGGCAACGATTTTATTTGCGTAAAGAAGAAGTTGGACGAACGTTGGACATTTGATCATCCTGGTATACTATCTCACTAGTATAGTACTGCCGGGTAATGTTGCGCCGCCATTCACGCCGCCTTTGTATTCCAGTTTTACGATGGAGTTTCCACCTTGTATTAAAGTTGCGTCATTTTTCATCGCATTTGATCATCATGCGTTAGGCTGGGATAGCTTAGGGATGTCGAGGATCAAGAGCGTTTACTCTCAGTACATGTGTATGTGAAGTAGGAAAGAGCAAACAAACAAAGAATAATGAAATTGCCAGGAAAAAAAAGATACTTGACAAGGACGGGATTCGAACCCGCGAAGTTTCCCACTGGTGATCAGATAACCTAAAACCAGCGCCATAACCACTCGGCCACCTTGCCATTTGATATGTTTCAGTATCTGAAAACGAAACCATATATGGGAATAACTAAACTACGAACTTATATTCGACCTAGACAAAGGCTCTATGTCGAGTTTGGTTTGCTATTCATCTTCTATAGATTTTGCCATAGATGGATGCCATATTCAGCGGAAGAATTTTTAAGAGTATGACAAGCTTGAGAAGTGGGCTAGAGTATGTGTTCAACTATCTACAGATGAGCGGAATATTTGCAAACGAGTAGTGTTAGATGTTTATTGGGGTTTGTATATTCTAACGCTATTGGATGTGTCTACATGAATCAATTGCCATGTATGCCATCCGCTCAGGCCAAAAGATACTATTATGGGAGGAGTGACCATCAAGTCTATATACAAACATCGAGGTAAATTTTCTCCAATCAGGGCTGCCCCCTGCAGCAACAAGGACTCCTCATGTCGTTTGACATAACACGCTAAATCAGAAGATGATATCAAGATCATGAAGACAGATGAAGAGAAAAAAATAAGACACCCTCAAGGGTAAAACATCAAGAGCCGAGAAGAGAACATGACATGTCGACGTTCGTTCAGCACCAGGTGAAGACTGGATTCTTGCTCTTCACGGCTTCCAATCGCTCAACGATCACCTTGCGTTGGTTTCCTTCCATCCCTTCCGCGGCCGCATATCCCAGATCTCCTTCGAGATCGTCGCTACTCCAGATCAGCTGCGCTTGACCGCGCCCGCTGGATATTGAACTGTGTTTGTTGTGATGTTTATTCCCGGGCCGAGGGGGAAGCGACGGCCAGCTCTGGTCCACACTGCGCCCTCGAATTAAGTCATCAATACCATCTCGATCAGCCCTGTAGTAGCCAATAGTGGCGGGGCTGCCGTTCGGAGCTCTTCCTGCGCTAGGATCGTGCGATCGCCCGCGTGACAATTCAAATCGGTTGGGGTTGGGCAATTCATTCGGAGACGATCCAAGGCCGAGGAGATCATTCTCGGGACCAGTTCCTAGCGACATGGACGCACCGATATCCATTTCTTCGTTGTCTAGGTCATAGTCGTAGTTCTCGTAACTCTTCACCTTGCGTTTTTGGGCTTCCGTCGACGGTCCACGGAGAGGAATAGCAACGGGAACATCTACGAGATCGTCCCAGATGCACACACGGGTTCTTCTCGTGAGTTCTAGCGGCCCATGGTCAGGCTGCTTCAACGTCTCTACAACATTCCATGCTTGTCCCTTCATGACTGCGATCTGTCTGGCAAACATGCTCTCTTTAAAATCGTCATCCTGGGAGAAGACCCGCCGAAGAGCCATCTGAGTACCACTCCACCAAGCGGTCGAGGTTAAGAGGGGTAAGAAATGGTCTCGAGTCTTTTGAGAAAACGGCTGTCCGATCAAGGATACGGGAAGGAATAGCCAGCCAAACGGAAAGCTTCGCCACTAGAGACTGTTAGCAACTTGATGCGACTCGCATAATTCGCGTAACTACTTACAGCATCAGGATGTTTCCACGGCCAAGATAAGCTGTTATCAATGGCTCCAATTTGAATGGACGCTTGAGGCTCCGAGGAATTTAGGGGGGTGCCTGTACGACTCACAGCCACCATCGCCTCATGTCGTCTATAAGGACGAGAAGCAGCCCCTAGGCGGTCTGAGTTTACAGATACAGGGCGAGCGGGAGGTAGGTGTTCATCATCGTCCTGTTGGGTCTCATTAGTCTTTGGCGGATCGGCGATGATAGACACCTCTTCAGTGTTCCAATCAATCTTAATCATCCAGTTATCCAATCCACGGTCCGTATTGCGCATAATGTAGTCCAAAATCACCAGCTTCTCCAGCTCTTCGCGAAACGACTGTTTCAGACCTTCGGTCCAGTAGAACCGCCGCTCCCTACTCTGCTCCCTTGGTGACGGGGCTTGTGCATGTCCGTTCCCGTACTCATCGTCATCTTCATCATCCGACTGGATTCCGGAAGGTCGACAGGCCTCGTTCCAAGGACGCTTCTTGCGCTTCGGGGCATCTTCCGCACGAAAGCCAGTATTGGTCTGATCTGGCCAAGGGTGGTCTCGTAAGAAGAGATTCGCATCCTTGAAGCCCTTAAGAAAGACTTGAAAGCTGCCCGCCTTTGGGGGAAGAGGCCTCTTGCCCATCCATGCCTTTCTCCTATCCCAGAAGTCATAGTAAAACGACTTGGAGGATAGCCACACAATATCAGTGAAAGGGACGAGATTGGTGCGCAGACGGGAGTCAAGTACGTAAGCAGCTGCTTCCGAGACATAGGATAAGTTGGGGATCAGACACGCTCGACCGAAGAAACATGGGAATAGATTTCGATGGATCCATTTCGTCCACTTGGGATTGCGGGACGCATAAGGCTCCTCGTCTTTGGGTTTGAAAACCCCCACGACTTTGCCTTCGCCATTGCGCGCAAAGTAACTACCGGAGCTTCCCTGGGAGATCATCCGAGGATGCATCCCCATCCGTATCGCTGAACGGACGCTCTCTACGACTTCCTCAAACTCTTCCCGAGCCATTCGCGCGGCACCTTCAATTTCATCCGACTCCAGCTCTTCGACGGATATCGGTCTAACGCCATTTGGGGGCTGAAATACAGAATGGTAGATTTCAAGCTTCTCTTCTTCCAAGGTCTTCCCTTTGACCTTGTTGATCTTGAATTTGGAGGCAATCTCTTCAGCCCAACGCTCGAGGCGCGCATTGATGGCCTTGATATCTACTCCAGAATTCCTCCGGCCTCGGCGATTGTAGCCACTTGGTCTCCGACGATGTTCAGGAGGGGATGACAGGATAGATGCATCTATTTGCGCGCGAGACGAGATAGGAGCATATCGGGGAGCGGAGTGGGAGGTTGTACCAAGTGGGTCGTGTAGGTCATCGTCATCTGAATAGTCATATAAGTCATTGGCTCTATCTTCTTCTTCCTGGGCTAGACGGGCATAACCCGAGGTCGCAGGTCGGTTCTTCGGCATGGTATAAACTGTGATCTAGTGAGAGGGCCGGGAGGCGAATGCAGGTCGTGGCATGTGAAGCGCGAAGAGCGACGGAGAAGAAAGGAATGGCAGTGGAAGGATGCGAAAGAAAAGTCTAAAGGAAGAAGAACGAATATAGTCACAGCATTACTCAATGGCAGTAGAGAAATTTAATGGGAAAGGGCCCCTTTGGAGAGAAGGAGGAATTGTAGATTAGGTGGTGAGAGAAGCGAACTTTACTTGATCCTCCGCCGCCGTCATCCACTCAGAAGTGTTGACGGTGGACAACAGAGAGTGCTTTAGGTTACTGTACCGTACCGCTAAGTCCCGTGGCATGGATTGGAAAGGCGAATGGCTGGTCCAGAATCAGCCACAGAGCGGGTACTTTACCGTACCGCACCGCCACAGTCCTGTCGCGTTCCATCGGAGCTTAAAAAGGCCCCTGAAATTTGAATACTATTGGATTTTCTTCTCTTCATTCCGTCATGTATGTACAGTACACTGTACAGTACGGAGTACTTCATACCTTGCTCAACAAGGTGATTCATATGTGGAAGTATGGCTTTTTTTTTTTTTTTTTTTTTTTTTAAAGATTATGGGTCATCTAGGTTAATTGCTAAAGTACCGTTTTCAGACCAAAGAATAAACGAACGTTACACTGTCTTCAACCGCCAAGTATACTTGGGGATATGGCAAATGGCAAAACGTATTCATTATCTTGAGTTGGCAGAAGGAATGTGTGTTTCCAATAGTAGTCACAACTGGTTTGATAAACTTAGTACTGCATCCATACCATACCCCATCTGACGAGCCGAACGTGTATTAATAATACTCAGGAGGAGCCGACAGGCTGCCATTGAAAAATTTGCAGTTGATACTACGGAGTATACGGAGTATATTATCAGATGTTAAGTAAGTAGGTCCCGAGCACGGAATTTGTTTTGAACTTGTTATCTACTTCGGTGGCCATCACGGTCCATGTCTCGGCTATTGTCCTCTGTCTGGATTCTGGAATGATATCGTTGCCAGGCAGATCATCAATATGGCATATCTTTCCAATGAACAACGGGTCAAAGAACGGACCAATATCACGGTATTACCCATTGATCATGAGCACCTTCGAACGTGAAGATTGTTCACTACTGTCATTCAATTGAGAAATGCCACGATCTTCCTTGATTTGATTTGATATGTGACTACTACCAGACGGCGCCTCTCATCTCGGAGTGGTGTCGTCGAGTAACCACTCGAGGGAGGATACATCCAATTCTACTTCAAACCGTCCCTTCAAGAACAAGGTAAGGAAGGGAGATGCAGGGGCGAGATGTGACTATCGCGTGGATTGTCATTTCATTCATTCCTAGCCCTGCGTGCTGCATACATACTTGCATAAGACTTGGAGACAGGAAGGAGTTCATAGGCAATAGTAGTAATAACATCAAAGGAGTTCCATAGTACTAGCCAAGGTAGCCATTGCTTACAGAACACAAGCACATTAAATTATGGAAAATAACGTTAACTGGAGTGAATAATTTTATACCCTGGCCTACAGAAGTCAATTTATCAAGATTAGTTATTACTTTTTATTATTAACCACAGCCAAGCATTGCTGTTCCCGCCGATAAATAACAATCGATAGTGTCTGAGTCGACGCGCGATATCAATTCCGATAATCAAATCGATCTTTCTCTTCCACTCTTCCCTCCGTCTTGTGTACCGAACTTCTCACCCCACAACTGGTCTTTCTCTGTCCCATGAACTAAAGAGTACGTTTCCCTTCTCATTTCCCTTCTAGGCTGGTTTGATATTACTACCAATCAATCCAAATCAATTACTCCTCTTTGTCGTTGTTCCTTCTCAATTACCCTTCTAATTCTCCCTATCTCACTTGCTGAGACCTTTTCCTTGTCTCACTTATTCCTTATCTTTTGACGTCTCATCACTAAATAGAAAAAAAAGAAACAAGCAGTACCGTATACCTAGACTTCGATTGATCTCATTCGGTGCAAAACTCGTGGGACATTCCATATCTTGGCTCCCTTTTTCTACGTGGCTGGTCCTTTTCCCTCGTGGTCGTATACGACAGCCGTCTCATTACTGCTTTCAATTCGGTCAATCCAGGCCGGATTTCTAGCGGATTCTTAACGACAGTATTCACAGTGGCTTCACTCCTGTTCCGGGCGTCGCCCATCGACCCAGCCCTGCGTCCTCCCTCGCCGTCGACTTCGCAGTCTCACGATCTCAAGTACAACAATAATTCTTCTTCTTCAATTGATAGCTCGTCTGCCTCTCGCCAGTCGACAACGGACGCTGTAGCGGGTGCATCGTCCGCATCGTCGCAGTACTTTGGTACGCTTCCTGAATTTGGTTCTCTGGATAAAAGCCCTGGCAGCAGCGACAGCAACGGTAGCAACTTCCCTGGCTCTCTAGGCCCATCGCTATCCGGACTATCTGCTCTGGCTTCGGTCGCATCTGCCCCAACTTCCAATTTGCGGTATGTACTTCGTTTGATCCAGTGCGCTACTGTCGCGTTACATTACGCGCGATACCCAAGGCGATTGTAATAGCCTTTGAATGCTAGTTATTGTTACGCTTATTTATATCCTTGAACACAACGGACAGCATTTTTGTATCAGGAAACTAACAGAATTTTACTCGAATAGGAACTCTGGTAGTAATGCGCAGCCCATGAACAATATGACATACGCGACATCATCTCCCGCAGCCACTACTGGTGGACAAGGCAATAGTCCTGTAAGTAAAGTGAAAGTGTTTGAGGATTTACCTTATCGTATCTGTGGTGTGCTTATCTATACGCGACCCCATCATATATTTTTTTTTATTTTTTTTCCCTGCTTTTTTTTCTGGGGGAATTTTTTTTCTCTCCCAAATGTTCTTCCCAATCTGTTATCAGCAGCCGATGGGGTCTTGGCACCGCACACCCGCTGCGTGTCAGGTCTTCCTGTCTTATCGCGCCAGCCCGTCAAATCTCTCCCGATCTTATCAACCGTCGCTCTTTTCCCTCCATTTCACTATCAGCGATACCTCATCCACTTTGTTTGCATCCACCTTCCTTTCTCAATCCCCATACCTTAATCTACAATGGCGACCACATTGACTGACCAGAAGCGCCCTCAATTACAGCCGGTGTGCCAGAATTGTGGTACATCCACCACGCCCTTGTGGCGCCGGGACGAAGTCGGCTCGGTCCTCTGCAACGCCTGTGGCTTATTTTTGAAGCTCCACGGAAGACCTCGTCCGATAAGCTTGAAGACCGATGTGATCAAAAGTCGCAACAGAGTGAAGACCGCTGGCCAGGGCCCGAAGCGTAAGGTGAGCAAGAAGCCGAAAATTTTTCTCTTTCTATCTTCGCTTGCCGTGACGCGAACCCCCCTCCCCCGGGTAGTGCATGACGCTGATATAATGTCGCTCCAATTAGTCTAGCAATGCCGTCGATGCAAATGGACTCGTGTCTTCGAGATCAGAGGCCGGTACTCCCCCACTTGGTTCTCATGGTTATCGTCGCGCGTCGCGGAAGATGTCACCGGGTCCTTCGGACCGTTCCAACTCACCAGTCTCCCGAACAGAAACACCTGGTCTTCCCCCAATGCAACAACAGCAACTGCCGCCGCAACACCACTCCAATATCGCGCCACAGCACATGTTCGATAGTGTTACCCTGGGAGATCATAGTCTGACGAATGGGCTTCCGTCCGGACAACTCCGCCAACCCTCTCCCACCTCGACGTCTGCAGCTGTGGACCGCCACAACGAGTCCCCCCAGACGGTTGAGGGGTTCCTTGCAGCGAACACATCGTTGAAGACCCGCGTGCGGGAATTGGAGTTCGTCAATGACCTTTTTAGGGGCCGGGTAACGGAGCTCGAACAGAGTGATGCCGCTGCACGCCGGTCCGAGATGATCGCCCGCGACTCAGAATCGCGCCTGAAACGAGCTCTGGAAGACGCCCAACGGCGTGAGGATGAGCTCAAACGTCGGGTGTCTGAACTGGAGCGTCAACTCGGTGATCAGGCCAAGAATGGCAGCTCCGAAGAAGGTGACAGTCCCGGAGAGCCTTTGGCAAAACGGATGAGACTGTCTGACGTGGTAGATCAACCCTCCACCTCTCCTACCACATCGCCAAAGAGCGTCTAACCGCAGGGATTCCAGGGATCGAACGATGGTTTGTGATTCTTGCCGGTACCCGTATGATTTGGACAAGAAAAAAGTGCAACCGCTTTGCTGAGCTCTCTGATCTACCTTGGTCTTTTTGATACCCTTTACGTGTCTTGTCATTTGGCTGGTTGTATATCGGATTAAAACTAATAACTCCCCCATCAGTACTTCGATTCTTTCCTCCATTTCTTCACATTTATTTACTTTTCACATTTCTGCTCTTGGATTACCGAGCAGCGCTTCGAATTCCGGTATGAGACAAGGAGATCATTTTGGGACAGCAAATCGCGGAGTCACGGGGGGGAAGATTATAAAAAAGAAAACCCAGGGGGGCAACGTTGTTCAGTTTTATTTGTTCATTATTCCCATTTGAGTCGATATTATATTGTGTGTTTGTTTGTTCTATAGCCTTGCCCTGGCCTTCCAAGATCGCCGGAGATCGGGTCTACGGTGCGGCGAGATGATGATAGGGAATTGCAGGCAGGACTGCAGTGGTTATGTGGTAATTTGATTCTTATGCTTCTGAGATGTTGCGCTTGTTATCGGATCAGGAAACGGCAAACGTGGAAGGAAAAATGATCCCTGTTGAAAAGGCGATTCTGTGTTGCCTTAAAATACCTTCTCTTCTATTCTACCGTGTTATTTTTTCTTTTCTTTTCTTTTCTTTTCTAGCTGTTTTCTTTACCTCCTATTGCCTCCTTCACCTGATGCTATATAGTGTATGATGTGTGAAATGCCCGATCCGGCCCTTTATCGATGTCTGTCTTATCTTATCTTTCCCTGTTTAATATCTATTACTACTACTTCTTTCCGGTTATCTGACCTCGGCTATGACAGCGATCGATCGGGCATGTTCAGCCAGTTCTTATAGCTACTTCCTACAGTGCCTGGTAATGTTTTGTTGAAAAGTGTGACCTTTTGGAAACTGAAAGTGAACGTGCACCATTTTGGATATTTCAACTATAGTGTGTTCTTCCCGGTGTGTGATGAATGAGTGTTGAATATCAAGGAAAATGCAAAATGAATGATTTGGTGGAAGAAAGATGAGCCTCCAAATAAAATGACCGTCCGTCTATAACCCAGTAGTGACATAGAAAATGAGCTATCGAAATAGTTGCAGATATCGCTCAGACATGGGTATTATTAATAAGATCAAAGAGAGAGAGAGAGAGAGAGAGAGAGATGTCAAACCACACAAAAATGACTTTCCAGCCAGTCATTTTAAAAAAAGACGAAATGAGCCCGATAACAAACGGGCAACATATATAAACCCTAGATTAGGCAAGACGATCATGTTCGACCTTCTTACGAATCGCTCCGTGGACCCGCTTCTCGCGCAGGATACCCCACAAGCATACTATCACCCCAGCTACTCCTGAGAAGAAGGTTGTATAGTATGCCGTCCGGTAACAGCCCAAGCCATCGGGGCAGTCCCGGTCTCCGTCTGGACCGATTACAGAGTGTCGGTCGTAAATGCTGCCGTACAGCAAGTTGAATACGTTTCCGCTCAAAACGGGGGCAAGGGTCATCACACCCCAATTCTGAGAGAGGCCCCCGATACCGAATGTATGAGCTACCAGGGAGGGGAAGACGCCAAAAAGGAATCCGTATGCCACCCCGGTGAATCCGGAGACAACGATCAACTGGTGTGGATTGGAGATCGCAGCTCCTGCGAGTTGGGTGACTGTGAAGACAACCGCCGAGATAAATAAGCACCAAAATCGTGACATATCCAGTTTTTTGACAAGTACATCTGATCCGATTCCTAGCGAGTGAACACAGCTGTCAGCAACTGCGTGAAGATGTGTTTGTACTAGTATAGTGGTACCTACCACTGGAGAGTCGGCCAATGAAATTGCCAAATGATAGGACGGACACATGCATGACCTGCCTCTGCTGGATGAATCGGGAGCTGGCACTGTCGTCGTAGTACTTCCAAAGTGCCTTGGCCTGTAGAAATCAGTTAAACGGGCACACAAGTCAACATGACGGATGCCCTACGCTGTTACCAATGTTGCTAGTGTTGATGTTAGTATCGGAGTTGATCGAGGTCAGGTGTATTGGGGACATACTTGATTGTCATCAAGCCAATTCCGGAAAGAAGAGCCATCATCAGGAAAAGCTGCCAGAACTCTACTTTGGAGAGCATCGCCAAGCCTCTAATGTCTGGATGTGGTGAGCCGACGCCAGCATCAGAGATAGCATCATCATCTTCTCCGTCGTGGTCAACCTCCCGCGAGTGCCTCGAGGCGCTTTTGGATACCAACGATGACGTTTCATCCAAGTCGGGGTTATGGCTAGGAGGGTGGGAGTTGTTCGATGTGACAGACGGCGATCTTACATGCATCGGGGAGTGGGTTTCAAAGGTTGTAGAGCTCTGCGTACCTGCTTCATCAGACTCTTCTGGAACATAACGCAAATCAGTGGACTTCGTCCTACGTAGCCGGTTGGAATCGACTCCTGGCGATTGATTCCGTGATAACGGGATGTACATTTCAGTTGGGGGCATGAGTCGGAGGAGGGGAATCGAGATAAGGTTGAAGATCGAGGTCCCCAGGGCCAACAAAAGAAGGAACTGGCCAGTATCATCTTTGAAGATGGCAGATGATATGGAAGACCAGAAAAAGGCACTCAAGCCGAAGGCCGCCAATGGAAATGCGGTTGCTGTTCCACGATGACTGGGAAAATTCGAAGCGGCTAAGTTTCACGGATCTTAGTTCCGAACATCAGTAAGATCGAGGTCATGGAACACACCTGCCTTGATCGATGCAGAAAAGGCGGAGCAACTTCCGAGGCCAGTAAGGAACGAGAAAAAGGATAACAAGCCAACGCTGAGTGAACCTTGTCCGTGCTCATAGGCTATACTCATAGAACACGATCAGCGCGAAAAGCATTCAGCACCGGTTGAGACCCAACAAACCTGAATATATAGGATAATAGCCTAGACCAAGGGCGATGGCACCCAAAAACGTTGTGAGTCGTGGACCTCGGGCATCTGTTAACAATCCCAATGGAACGCCCGATGCGTACATTCCCAGATTGCCAGCCACTCCCTGTAGGATGTCAGTACTGATTGATATACATCGACATTTCCGAGAGAAATAGATAGCTTACGATGAAATTGCTTTCAGTGGACGAGATCTTCATTCGATACGCAAATTGTGGCGCCCATGCTGAATACGCATACTGTTAATCAATCAGTAAGCTTCTTTGATATATAGTCCAGTTCATTCATGGCCGTGATCTTCGAGCAGGGAATTGGGAGTACGGATAATCACCATACATTAGTTCCACATGCCAAAGCGACTAGTGTTCCCGCAATGACGGATATAATCCGCTCGGTTTTATGGGTTGACTCTGTCATTGTGAGTTCTCACAGCGCTATCGCATCAAGTTATAAAGAGATGATAAATAGTACAATTCCTTGAGCATACACAGCGTGGGTAAGCAACTGAATTGAATGGGGAGAGTCAGATAAATGCCGATTCCTTCGGCGAATGGAGAAGGTCCAGCTTATCAACGTTACAAACGTCAGGATAAGTTCAAGGAAAGGAACGAAACAAGTAAGGAGGGTATTAAATGTAATCAGAAGACTTAGGGGGGGGAAGAAGAAGGTTTCAATTTTTAAGGAGTGTAGAGAAATTAAATTAATAATAGTAGACGAAACAAGAGAGAGAGAGAGAGAGAGAGAGAGAGAGCGAGAGGGAAAGAAGGGGATTGATTGGAACTGAATTAAAAACCTACAGAATGGCAAAGTGGCCGTTGGTGGCTGTTTAAAGTAAACGGTCGTTGATCTTCAGGATGGGGTAATAAGTACGGAGTAATCGGTATGTACGGAGTATGCACATACGTACCAGTAGGTACGGAGTACTCTAAGGTAGATACCCAGTACTCCGTACTCCGTACAGGTACACAAATGCCGAGAAGTTCGTACTCACTTTGTTACAGATACACTGCGCCATCGGCCTGATAACCACCACGGCTTATATAAGCCTGTTATCAGCACATGATGAAGGCGGCGATTCTTCCAAGTTGCGTGCCTCTCCATCGTCATCATCCCATGGGTCCAGTATATATAACTTGCAACTAACCTCAGTATATCACTTGGTGAAGAGTTCGGTCTATTTCCCGGAAAGGGAATTATATCAACATGGGTGCTCTACTCTCTCTCCCACTTTTGGCTGTGCCAAGTGCTGGTACAGTACGTGCATTTTGTTGCTACCTAATGTGACTTCCACTGACAATGAGGCAGCTTATAACCCTTGCAACATCATGTTGCGGTGCGGCAACTTGCTCAGCGGTATGCAGTGCATGCGGGAAGTTTCAAAACAGGTAAGATATTATTATTATTATGATTATTATTTTGCCGAGTTTTCGTGATAGCTTACTGACATCCGGGGCCCTGGATTTACAGTATGGCCACAAGAATCGCCTACGCCTTCATCCTCTTGATCAATTCAATTGTTTCCTGGATAATGCTCACCCCCTGGGCACTCAAGAAGCTACAACACCTGACTCTGGACTATATGGAAATCCGGTGCGATGACAAAGAATGCCACGGTTGGGTGGCGGTCCACCGTATCAATTTCGGCCTTGGCCTCTTTCACTTAATCCTTGCAATATTCCTACTGGGAGTGAGGTCATCTAAAGATGGCCGTGCAGTGCTTCAGAATGGATTCTGGGGCCCAAAAATCATTCTGTGGATCGCCCTCGTTGTCTTGTCATTCTTCATCCCGCAATCGTTCTTTTTCGTCTACGGAAATTACATCGCCTTTATCTGTGCAATGCTTTTCCTTTTGCTAGGACTTATCCTTCTGGTGGATCTGGCACACTCGTGGGCAGAGGTCTGTCTGCAAAAAATTGAGGATAACGACTCTGGAGTCTGGCGCGGGCTGCTCATTGGCTCGACGATTGGCATGTACATCGCATCGATTGCGATGACGGTCTTGATGTATGTTTTCTTCGCTGGCAGTGGCTGTGCAATGAATCAAGCCGCGATTACGGTAAGTCATTCGTTACCGGTCATCTTTAACTTACTACTAGAGTTTTTCTGACGAAACAGGTTAATCTTGTCATCTTCTTGATCATCTCCTTCGTGTCTATCCAGCCTATAGTACAAGAATCCAACCCACGGGCCGGATTGGCTCAAGCAGCCATGGTGACGGTCTATTGCACGTATTTGACTATGTCGGCCGTTTCAATGGAACCAGATGACCGTCAGTGCAATCCTCTTGTGCGCGCTCGCGGGACGAGAACTGCCAGTATTGTCTTGGGTGCCATCCTTACGATGGCTACCATCGCATATACGACAACACGAGCAGCCACCCAAGGCCTCGCGCTAGGGTCCAAGGGTGGCCACAACTATTCGCCGCTGGGGGCGGATGACAATGATCATGGTCTTGTGACTCAACAGCCAATTAGCCGTCGCGAGATGCGTGCGGAGGTTCTTCGTGCCGCCGTGGCCAGTGGTAGTTTGCCCGCCAGTGCACTAGATGAAAGCGATGATGAATCCGATGACTACGACACCAAGGACGATGAGCGAGGGTCGACACAGTATAATTATGCTTTGTTCCATGTCATCTTTTTCCTGGCCACGACATGGGTGGCCACTCTGCTCACCACGAAACTGGAAACCGAGAGCGAGACTACTGGTGACCTTGCTCCTGTGGGGCGAACTTACTGGGCCAGCTGGGTGAAAATCATCAGCGCTTGGATTTGCTATGCCATTTACCTGTGGACGTTGATTGCCCCGGTGCTCTTGCCTGACCGTTTCGGTGTCTATTGAAGTTGTTGCCCACCTTGAATTGCGTTGAAGATACGGTGGAGTTGGGGGTCTACAGCCATGTGAATTTAATATTTTTATGTCCAAGGTGCATGATGGTTCTTCGACTGTTCTGTATGTAGTATACTCTATACTCTATACTCAAAATGAGATTGCAGCTATGATGAATGATGAATGAGACAATGCATTGCTGTACGGCGTACGGAGTACTGGGGGAGAAATACTGTATGTACATACATGTATGTACTAGTACAGTACAATACATACAGACACTGTACAGTATTTATGTACGAGCACTCCGTACTCTGTATTGTTTATCTTATCTCCTCAGGTGCTTGCGCGCGTAAAGTGGCCGCGTTTCGCATAAACTATTTTGACCATGGGATGAATATGGCGACTATCAAGGCCATCGAGGCCCGTTCGGTATGTGCAATAAGCTCCACTGAACTGCGCATGAACATTACCTAATGGTTGTCACGCTGCGCCTTTCCAGGTTCACCAAATCCAGTCCGGTCAAGTCATTGTCGACCTCTGCTCAGTTGCTAAGGAGTTGGTCGAAAACAGTCTCGATGCTGGTGCCACATCGATCGGTAAGTATCACCTCCATGCTGCATGGATCATTATGCCATCCTATATAGTTGATATAGGACAGAATAAGGCTAATCAGTCTCTCTTTCGTGGCAGATGTCCGATTCAAGAATAATGGGCTGGACTTGATTGAGGTGCAAGACAACGGCAGTGGAATATCTCCGGAGAACTATGAGAACCTCGGTAAGCTTCCCTCCTATACCGATGCTGTGATAAGAGAAAGTGTCTGACTCTACTGCGTCCCAGCACTGAAGCACTATACGTCGAAACTCTCTTCCTTTGAGGACCTATCACGGCTACAGACATTCGGTTTCCGCGGCGAGGCACTGTCGTCCCTATGCGCCCTGTCCGACTTCCATGTTGTCACCGCCCAAGCCAATCAGGCCCCTAAAGCCAATCGTCTTGATTTCGAGCCATCCGGGAAGTTGAAGAAGACACAGATTGTCGCGGGTCAGAAGGGCACGACGGTATCGGTAGAGGGGCTGTTCAAGAGACTTCCCGTGAGACGCCGCGAGCTTGAGAAGAATATCAAGCGTGAATATGGGAAAGTTTTAACCCTTCTTCATGCGTACGCCTGTATCAGCACGGGCGTACGCTTCAGCGTCAAGAACACTGTGGCAAAGACCCGGAATGTCGTGGTCTTCTCTACGAATGGCAATCAAAGAACGAAAGAGAATATTGCCAATGTCTACGGCACAAAGACCTTGCTGGCCCTGATTCCGCTCGATCTGACTCTGGAATTTGAGCCACCTGTCAGGGAAAGACGAGTCGCTGCGGAAGAAGAGAGAGATTTGAATAAGATTTTCGTTCGCGGGCATGTCTCGAAACCTGTTTTTGGGGAAGGCAGGCAAACGCCTGACCGTCAGATGTTCTTCGTAAATTCTCGCCCTTGTGGATTACCGCAAATTGCCAAAGCGTTCAACGAAGTCTATAAATCTTTCAATGTGTCCCAGTCCCCATTCGTGTTTGCGGACTTTCATATGGATACTAATGCGTACGATGTCAATGTTTCCCCTGACAAGCGCACAATCCTGCTGCACGACGCGGGGGCTTTGATTGAGTCCCTGAAAACATCTCTGACGCAGTTGTTTGAATCATCGGATCAGACCGTTCCCCAATCTCTGGTCAATAATAACAAGCAATCAGCCACCAAACCACAACCCGGGAAATTGCAAGACAGTCTATCTCGTATGCCTTCCTCTGGAGGTGCGGAGGTGGCAGAAGACGAGGGGTCAGAGCTGGGTGAAAACCAGGCGGGTGGTAGGAATCAGCTCAACTCCCAAAATAGAATGAAGAGCGTTTGGAGCGATCTCCAGTCGTCTCCAGGAGGGAAAACAGACATATCACCACCCCCCTCTGGTGGGGACAAAGAGTCTACACGTGAGCAGACTTCGTTACCTCCGAATCCTTCTGGTATATCGAGACCCGACTCATTCGGGGAGAAAAATCAGCAGTTCGATACAGATGATGACGTCCCACCTAAAGGACCATTTTTACACCCTGCTGAAGGGGATTCGCAGGTTGGCGAAGACGACAATACCCCACAGAGTAGTGCTATGACGCAAAGACAAGAGTCACTCACAGAAACTCCTAATACTATACAAAATGCATTTGACCGAATGAGGCCGAGGCGAGCGCCAGCGGAGATGGCGACAATCACCATCGGAAACAGGACCGTGACGTCCATGGTAGGCAGTGGTGCATATAGAAAGCGTGATTTTGGACATGTCGACACTACTAGCCTGTCAACTCGGAAAAGACGTATACACACCCCGTCTCGTTCTAGTATATTTGGAAAACACATGAGGGATTTTGCAGCGCCCGGATCCCATGTGGAGCAAAATGTGAGCAGTGAGGCTGAAGAAGATGAAGAGTTGGAAGAGGATGAGGAAGATGTGACGGCGGACGAGGAGGAAATTGAAGATGAAGAGCCTGACGGTGGATCTCAGTCTGATATTCCTTCTGATCAAGATAGCGTTCCTTCACACGGCGAGGACCTTCCTGCTGATGAAATTCAGGACGAAGCCGCCATGTCTCAGGAATCGGTGGTGCCAGTGGAAAGAACATTGAGTGACGAAGAGAAGAAGAAACAGGAAGAAGCCGAGGTTCAGCGGCTGATTCGAAAGGCAGAAGAAAAAGCTGCCTTGCCGCAGGAAAGCAATATCAACCGTGCGAACAAGCTGAACAGGGGTGGTGCTCATCGTGACTCTACCGTCCACCTAGTGAGCACTATCGACGGGTCACTTTCTAGGATTCAGCTTCAGATGGACAAGCTCCGGGAGAGCCTTCGCTTGCCCTGCTCATCTGTTGCACGTTCTCAGGACGAAACGGAGGCTGAAAATTCGCAAGAGACTGCTGAGGAGCGTTTGGCGCTGACTGTTTCCAAAGATGATTTTGGGAAGATGCGGATCGCTGGCCAATTCAACCTGGGATTCATCCTAGCTACACGGTCTTCAGCCGGTCTCTCCGACTCTCCGTCCTTTAGTTCGCAAGATGAACTTTTTATTATCGACCAGCATGCTTCCGACGAGAAATTTAACTTCGAGCGGCTCCAGGTGGAAACCGTGGTGCAGAACCAACGGCTCGTGCAACCAAAACAACTAGATTTGACGGCCGTTGAAGAGGAGATCGTGATAGAGAATCAGGCGGCGCTGGAGCAGAATGGTTTCATCGTAGAAATTGACGATAGCGGCCGCGAACAGATCGGCCATCGGTGCAAATTGGTCTCGCTGCCTCTGAGCAAGGAAGTTGTCTTCGGCGTGCGGGACCTGGAGGAACTCATTGTTTTGCTTTCTGAGATGCCGGCTAGCAACGCATCAGACAGATATGTTCCGCGACCGAGTAAGGTGCGAAAGATGTTTGCTATGCGGGCGTGTCGGTCCAGCATCATGATCGGAAAGAATCTGTCTCAGAAGCAAATGACAAGAGTGGTGCGAAATATGGGCACGATCGACAAACCATGGAATTGCCCACATGGTCGACCGACCATGCGACATCTGATGAGCTTAGGACAATGGGACGAGTATGATGAGTATGATGGAGATGAAGAGAGTGACTTGGAAGATCGTCGGTCCTGGACTGATCCGTTGGATATCTGGAAGGATTACTTCAGGGAAACGGCCGATGAGGAAGACGAGGATGATGAAGACAACACAGAATAAGCTCAGCCTTTTTTTGGTTACTAGATTTATTTATACTATAATCTTGAGATCAATGGAAACAAAACGGCTTGGATACGTGATACCATCACCACCACTGAAACCAACCCTTTCTATTCTTATCACCACTGGGTACCTCATGAACACTCTCTCCCTCTTCACCAGAACCATCCTCCCTCTCCCTCTCCCTCTCCTCCGCCAGTCGAACCGTCTCCTCAACAATCAACAAATCCCTCTCAATCAACTCCGCCCAATTCTGCACATCCCCAATCTCCTTCAATCCATGGCGCGCCTGATCCGCCACCTTAGCAAGTTGATCATTCTGCAGCGCAAGCTCCTCCGTCGCGCGGCGCACATCCGCCTCCTGCTTATCAAGAACGGAGGAGTTTTCATGAAGATTGCGAGTCCGGTCACGGAGCGCACTATCGTAGTTTGCGCCAACGGAACGCAGCGAGGCAGTGAAGGCCGTTTTGGCCTCCGTGGTGCGCTGCGAGGTATCGGCTGTTACTGGTGTCGGGGGGGTTTGGGATGAGGAGGGATACGTCGACATTTTCGATTGGATTTAGGATTCAAGTTATTTAGTATGATGGTACTCTGTACTGTGTACTATATATACTCATAAGGTATCTATCGATCGGAAAGTGGATCGAAGGGTGAATGGGGCTTTAGATGCGTTTTCTGGATGGGGTTGTTGTTTTGACCCCACTTGCGGATTGCGCTAAGGTTGAGTTGTGCAGATGAGCTGCATGTCGTTTGGACATGGATTCCTGGTCTTTGTGCTGGTCTTTGGTTTGTCGATTGTTTAGTTGTTGGGACTTTGATATTATTACCCATGGTTGAATGTCTGTGCTGGTAGTTGAAACTATACGGAGTAGATATCAAGATATTTACTAGTAGTAGTAGTGGAGTCGTGACCTGGTGGGCCTGAAGGCTCAGGCTGCACTGTGGTAGGAGCCTTCGCATGCGACATTCAGTGCCAAGTTACTACTAAGTAGTAGTACTCGGTAGATACTCAAGAGACAAATGGGCAACTGGCATACTACATACGATATCTTGGAAGTTATAAAGACATGGATGCTGTCCGATAGTATACTAGATCCCATGTACAGGTGAAGTTCCAGAGCACATTCCAAACTCTCATCAACTATTACACTCGTTCAAATTCGCTGAATGCTTCACATCATCCCAAACGCCATGCATGCCCAGCCAAAATATCAATATTTTCCCGCATGCATATATGTATTAAAGCACCCGTGTGCAGAAATAAGCGACAAGATATGAACGAAACTCTATGAATTTACATATTGGCCAGTTCCTGATCAATCTGACGGTCCAGGAATGCTCGCTTGTCTCCCGTTAAGGTTGCCTGAAGTCGCTGTTCTACTAATGCACGAACTATAAGAAATTCAGTTAGTATCGGTCCCATGACAGGGCTCTCAAACTCAGTGGCTCACCTTGCTTCTTTGTTACAGTGTCCAAGTCCACTTCAGCCAGGCAGCTACGGACAGCATCCGCAATCGCCATTTCATCAGGTCCACCGCTGCCACGGAAGTCAAAGCCACTCTGGGGCCTGGAGGTATAACCACCCACGGGGCTACGAGAATTTGGCCGGGGAACTCCTAGGAGATTGTCGGTGCTCTGCGCAAGCCCGACGCTCTGACGATTCATCGGATCGTGAAGCTGGCTGAGATTGCCCACGGACAGGTTGCGGGACTGTTGTCCGGAGTGAGGTGGCAGATCGGTATACCGAGTAAAGCTGGATAGATGCGACTGCCTGTTGCCTGGGATATTACCTCCAAATGGAGCTGGGGACTGCGGTGGCATGTAAGGGCTGCCATTCCGGCCTGCTCCTGGAAATCCAGTTAAGATGGTGGACGCAGGCTTGACCGAGGAGTACTGGGAATGCATATCATCCATTTCCATAGCCATATCATCATACCGACCACTGTAGAACTTCTCCTGGGACATGCCATAATCTCCACGACGACCAGGGAGATTATTAGCAAGAGCGTAATCATCCCAGCGCTGGAGAGGAATACTGCGTGGATCGAACGGTTCGTCCTCCACGGCAACGACCCGCTTCGCTCCTTTCTCTCCAATAACGACACGTGTGTTACCCCAACTGAAGTCGTCCTGTTTCCAGAAGGAATACATCGGCAACACAAAACTGTAGATTGGGTAGGCGCAGATATAGATTACCATCCACCCAATATGCTGCCACTGTCGTTTCACAATGAAGATGATTGCCTGAAGTCCGTATACACCAGCCAAGATAATGAGAGATATAATTGGAAGTGGCCCGGTATGACTGGCGACACGGTAGATCAGGTAACCCAAGTAGACGCATGTAGCTGGAAGAATGATGGTTCCGAGAAGATCGACCAGCACGACAAAACGCATACTGAAACAGCAGAAACCGCAGAGATCTTTCAGAGCAGCCAGTTCCACCAGGTTATGGACAGTCGAATTGATCCAACGACGTCGCTGAGACAGAAGAACAGACCATGTCTCTGGTGCAGCAGTGCTGGCATAGGCATCGGGGATAAACTTGTAGGACATGGTGGGGAAGTGCTTCGTCATCAGGGTAGTCAAGTAACGATCTTCACCTAAAGAAAGTAGGTTTTTCTTGTGTAGCGTGTCCACATCATTGTCTGCGTACTCCTTGATGACCTTGTCTGATATAATCAATGGCCGGCCTTTGTCCGCGGTCCGCAAGCGATACATGCAGAAACTATATCAGTCAGAAACTTTGCGTCATAAATGACAGTGAAATGTGAGAAACTTACCATCCAGGAAGACAGGTCACACTACCAAAGAGGGACTCGAATGCTTTGGCGAGGTGATGAGAAATGTAGTACTCATAGACCTGGATCATTGTCCACCAGCTTCGTTCTTCATTTTGCAAACTCGTCTCACCACAGATACCAGCGATATGAGCATCATTGGAACAAGCGGCGACCAGGCGATTGAGCGAATCTTCTCTAACACTGGTATCCGCATCCACCATCAGGCAGTATTCATAGAGCTCAGGGTCAACACCAATCACGTTATTGATCTGGTGAAATATCTCCAGTTCAAGAGGCGACATTGGGGCGCGATGATGGACACGATTGAGGAAACCGAGAAGCTGAATTTGAGAGTCGCGCTTACCCCTGTTTCCAGGCTTGGACTTATTTTGCTCTGACTCTTTTCCGACCTTCACGACAACAATATAGGGCACAACATTTCCCTCGTACTCATAGAGTCCAGAGTAAACCTTTCCATAGTTCAACTGATCACTGCCTTGTCCAATGGACTTGAATGGTAAGGCAGGGGGGTCAATCTTGGGATCCACCCCCAGAATATCAAGAACAATCTTGGGAGTTGGCCGGTCGTTTCCACCACCGACAATCATTCCGTCACAGATAACATAAATAAGTTTCCTCTTATTATCATACTGAAGGGCTGTCAATGAATCAAGACCTTGCCGTAACGAGTCCTCGCCTTCTGTATAGGCTGGAACCAAGCAGATGACAAACTTGTCCTGTGGTGCAGGACGGCGTTTAGTTCCTAGTTGAAGAGCAGCAAGGAACTTCACAACAACAACACAGCAGATGAGAATGGTGAATGCCAACAGAATGTAATTATTGACCTGACACTTCGCGCTATCACGGAAGTCGACTTTGCCTTTGAGGAACACATAGTCAAGACATCTTTGTGCTTCAGTGGCATTTTGAGTGTTGGGCCATTTGTCCGTAACATCGGTGCCTGGGTAGTTCTTGAAAAGATCTGTGATACTGCTGGGTAAAAAGTCGTAAGGGCCCTGATTGTTCATCTGTTTGAGAGTATAGAAATAGTCCGTCAAATCGTATATATTTTCGTCCTTGATGACCCAGGACCGCGAACCGGTGTCTGCTTGCTTTGCAACATCCTCCCGTTTCCAGACAACGGACCCTTTATAATAGCTGTTTATCTTCGGTAGGAAGACACTTTCGTACCAGGTGATCTTGTTTAATTTCGTGTTCGGGTCCGGTTGGTTCAAAGGACCACAATTGTGCTTGGCATTTGGATACAGGACCGCGTTCGTATCATTGTTTCTCAGGGAGATAGCCTCATCTTTCACAAATGTACCGCAAACTCGAGTGAGCGGCGGAGGAAAATATGCGTCGAGGTTTTCGCCCATGAAAGGTTCCATATTTGACGATGTTGTCTCGAAGCTCGTATCACTGTGTTGGACCTTCCAAAACTTGCTAATGTCGTAGACGTTGCCGTGAATACTGACGAAAAAGTCATTATTTCCTTGATGAAAACCGACTTCTTTCTCGCTCCAGACTTTGTCCTTGTTCGGACAAAGCAAGTCACCGAAGGCAATGATATAGAAGCAAACAATACCATTAAAGAGAATAATGAGGAACACGAGGACGAGCTTTTCTCTCCAAGCCATTCGCACATCAGGACGCTTCATTCTGCCCACGTATCGAAGCACGAACGACGGGATCCAGAAAGTCAAGGCCCAGACAAACCCAGTCCAGATACGACGACCAAGGCCGATCTCCTTCTTCTCAATATGCTTAGGGTCGGCATACTCTGGATCAAGTTCGCCTAAGTAGTGGCCTTCATCGTCGTAGTAGGGGTTGTCATACTTCTTATCATCTCCCTTTGACCCCAAACCATAATCACCACCCATGTTGAGAGTATGAGGGGCGCTGGGCGCGATTGATTTAGCACCTCCCGCAACACTGGGAACCAATGTGCTTTGTCTGTTTAGGAGGTTGTCCCGGCTCCCGAGAAGGCTTGTAGATTCTGCGGTGGGATGGCCTGCGTAATTTGGAACTCCAGGGTCAACCATGCCACTTCCGTACATGAAAGGACTTGATGCTGGTAACTCCTCGGGCTTCAAATCAAGCATTGTCTCCGCTTCCCACCACGCGTTTTCTCTCACCCAGATTCGCTGATGGCCGACCACGGCATCGCCGTTGGTCCATCCCCTTTCAAGTAGCCAGTTCTCGACGCCCTCCTTTCCTTCTCCGCATCCAAGTCGGAAGTATCGACCCACAAATTCTTCAATGTCAAAATCGGCGGTAAAATCGATCTGTTTCAGGCGACGATTTGCCCACTCAGCGAGTCTCCACTCGCGTATCTGGCGGGAAACGGCGCTGGCAGACCAGGCCGCAGTTGGCATGCCAGGGTTCAGTTTCTCGGGTAGATCATCGGTCGGATGGAAGGAAATATGATGCCAAACTCGACTACTGCCCAGCGTGGTTGCAAGATCAAATCGGCCTTTCTTACCCAGACTGATCCCTTCGGATTCGGCGGTGAACAGGATCTCCCGGAGAAACGAGTCCATGTCGACTTCAAGCCCAACCTTCTCCAAGACTTCGCGTTTCTTGTCGAGTTCATATTCTCGTTCGCGCCACGTAGCGCCGGTTGTTATTCCTAGATCGTTTTCAACTTGGGCAATGGCTGTAGTCATATCATTTATGACAGCCTGTCCAGCAGCAGGAACGGTGACCCCGTCCTCTTTCATTTCCGCATTGATACCCATAGTATCGTCAAACATTCCTCGCAATGCCACGGCTTTTCCCAAGGCTGGCCTAGGAAGATCAACCACAGTAATACTTACAGTATCATCGTCCGCCCAATGACCAGCCTGTCCCGAGCCACGGCTGCTATCATCCAGCCTCTCCTGAAGTTGGCTCGCAATGGCTTCATTCGCCTTTCCGATCAACCAGTCAACCAAGGCCTCATAAATCCCGGAAATCAAGATCTCTCTCTCGTCAGTGGAGCATTTATGTAGAAGAACATCTGGGTCCATCCCCAGCAAGCCACCAACATCCTCGCAAGCTTCCTCCAGATCTTCCTGGTCAACCAGAAAGCCAGCCGCATCACCAAGTTTGAGCAAACCAGCAAGCACTGCCAGGAGACCTCGCTGGGATGAACCTTTGATGCCAATCGCCCTAAGGGCTGACCTAAAATCCTCGGCGGCGGCAGCATCATCGGCAGTAGGAAGATACGACGGGGGTGTATATGTACCCGACTTGCGAAGCAAGCCATAGGAAGAGGCATCTTTCAAATCTAAAAATTCACGCTCCGCTGGGGTCGATGCAGCCGTCACGAGATAGTAGAACACATCGAACGCACGATACCCTGGCTCAGAAGGGATGTCGAGGAATCCCTTGCGAACATTGATGCCTGATGTTGATAATGCCAAAGATAGCCCTGTGATATCACCCTTCAGAGTGAAGGTGTAGCAAGCTGAAAGAGCGGAATAAAGTGAATAGGACGGGTTAAAGGAGGTTACAGCTGTCAAGAACGGCCGGAGAGCTGCCAGTGCTGTGAAAGTCACATCGGGGGTGGACAGAGGTAGTGCTGCCAGAAATGGCTCTAGAATGGATGGTGTTGAGTGGTGAGCGGAGCTGGTTATGGTCAGATGTTAGTTGATCTGGCAGTTTTGGTAGATGACAGGGTTAGTACCAACCATAATACAATACAACCGTCCTCCGCTCTTCTTCTTGCATGTTCCCAAGCTCTAGCTGCTAGTTCTTGGTCTATCGTAGCCCCGGTACGGCCGTCAGGAGTTGGTTGCGTTGCAGTAAGCAATGTATTAACGACTAGACTGGTTCCTGCATCCAATTGGTAGGGTTGACCAGCGGTATAATTCGCATGCAACGCATTTAGCAAAGTCGTGGTAGATATTTGTCCACCTGACTGGGCCCCTCGGCCACCGGGGGAAAAAGCAGCTGACTGGCTGGAGTAGGTGGAATAGCGATTTGACATGGCTGTGCAACCCCGAGATTAATCGGCGGTCTACCACGAAGATGTTCTCGCGATGAATACCAACTAAGCGATGGGACAAGCGAAGAACGGAATCTTGTACATTCAAAGCATGAATCTACTTTTCACCCGGACGTCGTTCTGGTTTCACTTCCCGGCGAAGATTCGATGTATGCGGACACGATCCAGTGTCGCACTGATGGTGAAAGCGATGGTCTGAGAGGATCTGGTCTTGACGGGGAGACGTGAAATAGCGATTGACGAAGGGCGGTGGTCGTTAGAAACAATGTCGTAGTCCTCTTCAAGGTACGAAGCGAGTGACTGCAATGCGGTGTTTGTCGACCTCGGAGATTATGATTATAATCAAAGATGTGAAGCGAAGGGCTAAAACGATTAGGTTATCAAAAGAAAAGGATGAAAAAAATCGAAAGGTCGGTCCAACACACTTGAAAACACAGCTCCAGTAACAAAGACAGAAAAAAAGCAAGCAAGAGGAACCAAAACAAAACAACTGAAGCGAACAAATTGAAGGGTGGGTAAGATAGAAAGAGGAGAACGAGAAGGATCGCCTGTGATTCGAGTTTGTTGCCAGCCAGTCTAAGGGTAAGTCTAGTTGTTGTGTAGTCAGTCTATTGTCGTATGCTATTGCCAGAAGCTTAACTGCTTATGGGTTGGTCAGTCCGTACGGTCAGATGAAAATTACTTATTCCATTTCTCTGAATACTTTCTGGTCCAGTTGATTGAATTCCCCTCCCCTGGGGATCAAATTGAATTGGTAATTCTGACCAAATTGTCATGAAATTTTAAATCCAAAAAGAAAAAACAGCACTTAGTACGTCCGTTGTCCCCACTACCTAACCGACCTGGAATTTGGGTCATAACAATGGCCCCGCCAAATCTTGCCCCTTTCTTTCTTTTTGGAATTTACTCCGTACTTAAACTCTTCAATATGGCTAAGGTCATCATACCTTTTTTTTTTGGTTTTTTTTTTTTTTTTTTTTCTATGAAAAATTACTGTATGTTATGTAAAACTCAATGTGTTGTTGTCGCTAGGTACGCTACTACTCCTCCGTACGGAGTACACATGCTTTTTTTCATGGAGTCTGTTCACTGGTGTAGGTTTGTTTACGTTCTTTTCTTTTTCTTTTTTTCTTTTTTCCTTTTTTTTCCCCCTTCTTTTAGGTACTTTCCACCCTCACCTGTGTCAGGTGGCGTGCATCAGAACTCTTGTCTCAGCCAATCATGGTTCCGAAATGGTTAGATCCATGGCCCTAGACTCTTCCAAGAGACACACCTACCTATAAATGGCACACCTACTACCTAGGTAGGAGGCCTCAGGACTCAGCCTGTGGAGGTTGTCTCACCCGCACTCCGTGGCCACTGGCATACCTAAATTCCGTATCCAATAAGTACCTACCGGAAAGACTGATTGTCTCAGACTCTCAGTCAAAGCCAATCAAGGTTCCCCGGGACCCCAGCTTGCCACCTTATCAGCTTTTAACGGTGATAGGTTTCGTTGATCTTCCCGTCAAGTTCTGATACATTTCTGTTTCTATTTCAGGAGTGCCCGAGATGTCATATGCTTGGTTTATATACTAGTACACACGCTGGACTGTATCCTACTCGAAGTCGTACACAGTCATGCAGTCTGCATCGGGTGCTGGATGCCTTGAAGTTGTTATTTTTATACCAAGCCCGGAGCAAGTTGATATTGCGCCCCTTTTTAAGGTATGGTGGCTCTAGCGGGCATTCACTTCTGCAGAACATCCACCTTACAGAATACTACCTAGTACATAGTACCTACCTAACATACTATCTACAACTAGTAGGTAAGTATTTCTGTAATAATAGTCCGTCACTACTAGTTCAAAACCATAGGTACAGACAAGGATACGGAGTACATACTGATACAAAAAGAAAAAGTCAGTGTCCACCGATCGATATGATTTGGTTCTACTCCGTACCGAGTATCCGTACAAGAAACACAAATCTATTATTAGAGACTGCAGTGATGTGTTGATCGCCACCATTTTAAGAACTGTGAAGAGAAAAATTTCATGATACATTCCACCCAACTTCCACTGTGAATAAATCATGATAAGGGAATGAGAAGAAAGAAAGGCCTAAGGGGCCCTAGTTTCATGCCTTTTCCCAATTAGTTCAAGCCATCGAATGATCTGACCCACTGCGACCTAAATTAGGTAGATTTTCCCTTGGTCCTTTTTTTTTTTTTTTTTTTTTTTTCCCCTCTTCTGGCTACTTTGGTCTTCTGAGGTGGTAACGGAGTACGGAGTACGTGATGGTGACCTATAAATGAGACGACTTAGCAATTTCTCCTATATTGCAAGTCTTCATGCATTTATTGACAGAGATATGTATTTATAATCCCTCCTATATAGAATAGATGAACTTTAAAAAAAATAAATACGAACACCCATGATTGATACTCGAGTACTCCGTACGGAGTATGCCCAAGGGATAGTTGTAGTACCCCTGAGCCCGGTCGGTAACCTTGTATTGATGCCATTGTAATCTTGGTTGGTTATGTATGGTATCTGAATCAACCAAGGTATGGGATCGGGAACCCAAAACTGTACCCTTGGAATTCTTTATCTCTATAATTTGATGTTGCGTGTACTACGGAGTAATTCATACTCGAGCCGGTTCCCAAGGTTCAGAGCGTCGTTGTGCCGTGTAGTACCAGGATATTCAGTGTCGGTCAGGACCTACCTGCTTTGGCATTATGTACGGAGTATCTACGGAGTACATAATTACATATGGAATTGACTCTGATGGAATAGTCAGTGAAAAGAGGGGAACGGGTAAACTGGTGAAGGATTCGAAGGTTCGACCAATCCCCACTGTACGTACGGAGTACGTACCTTAAGTCGGGGTGGACTCTCTCCCTACCAAGTCTCGGTTGTTGGGGGGGAACCGCCCAAAATAATAACAGTTTTCATCCGCGCCATCTACTCTGTTCATTCGACAGGATACGCTGATTTTTTTTTTCTTATTGACGCGAGACGGTCGAACCAAGTATTTATATCATCGGCTACTGGTAATTTTGACCCAGATGATATTTTGGAATACTCCGTACGGAGTACATACCACCTCAAGACAAGAAGTAAAATAAAATAAAAAAAAAAACCACAGGTCCAAACAGACAAACAATTGGCCCACCAAGTAAGCATCTGATGGTAACAGATCAATACCACACTTAACCAGTAAAGTAACTGCCACTAGTTACTAGACTGTGCCTGGCTCACTTTCTCCCCAGAAGCTGTTCATTGTGATTGTTCATTTGTTTCTTTCCTCCTAAACAGCCTCTGTTAGTAGTCAGTCCTATTGATTTGCTCAGTTTCTATTTGGCCTGTGTGCTTATTTTTTATTTTTTTTTTCTTCTTCCTCTTCTATTCTTTGTTGTCTGTTTCTGTTGATCCCTCTTGCCTGATAGCATTCGATCATCCTCCCAGAGTAATCTTAATAGCAGCTGTCTTTTTTTTTTATTATTTTTTTCATCTTTCCCTTTTTTCATTTTTTTTTTTTTTTTTTTTTTTACCATCGTTCCATCGACCTGCAAGTCATTCTCCAAATACAATCGCTACAGTGTACTTCCACACCACTCTTGCTGGTTCAGAGAATCACCAGCGGTTTATATCAGTTTCACTGGGGTAAAATTCCCAAATTTCGGTCAATATCAACCAAGTCGCGTGCTGTTGTGATCAGGTCACCATTTATACGCAAAAGAAATGTGCCTATCTTGTGTCTCTTGATAGGAAAGATTTCTATTTCAGGAAATTTACAACGTTCGGCGTCATCAAATAGCCAACAGCATAACTGAACAGCCCCATCGAGGGCGAGACCACGCCAAGCGGGATCGCTTTTTGAAGACTTTCCCCTTTTCTCCTGCATCCTGATCTTGACCGATCTTTAACACGACGCCCGTACGGTTTCTGCTGTTGTGACCAGAGCTTGAGAAACCTCAGCGTCGGAATTTAGAGCCATTGGCAACATGGTTGGGACTTCGCCAGCGGGGACGGCTCCATCCCATGCACAATCGTCGCTACCGTCCTTACCAGCTCATCTGCAATCAGACACGCATTTGACTGCCCACTTAGCCAGCCGGTATGATCTCGCGATTTACTGTAGCTCTACCTTTGGCTGACATAGGGGGTTTGCTCTTCTAGATTTCATGTCGGCTTACCCACTGCTCGCCTGTCTTCCCAGGCTCTAATCAGTCTTAACACATATACTTCATCTTCGAAAGGACCCGATGGCGGAAAGGAGGGCAGTGCTATGGGCGAGGCGGAAGACCTCGCCCGTCGTGCCTTCACTCGTCTGGGTGCGCGCGGAGAGAATCAAGCTATTGTCTTCCTGTAAGCCCTTTCCCCTACATACTCATAACCCACAACTACTAATCAATGTTTTGCAGGGGAGAGAGCGGGGCTGGAAAAACCACAATTCGAGCACATGTTCTGTCGTCATTTCTCTCATTCTCGTCAACGCCGCTATCGTCCAAACTGTCTTATGCCACCTTTCTCTTCGATACATTGACAACGACCAAGTCATTGACCACACCAACCGCCTCAAAGGCGGGGCTGTTCTTTGAACTGCAGTACGACGGGTCATCATCGGTCAACCCTACGCTCATCGGTGGTAAGATTATCGACCATAGACTTGAGCGCAGTCGTATTGCCTCAGTCCCCACAGGAGAGAGAAGCTTCCATGTCCTGTATTATCTCTTGGCCGGAACGAGCGCGGCAGAGAAATCCCATCTGGGCTTTGATAACTCCATTCACGTTTCGACGAGTGGCAGCAAATTGTCCTCTCCCTCCATAGGTCACAAGAGGTGGAGATACCTGGGCCATCCAACCCAGCTGAAAGTAGGCATCAATGATGCGGATGGGTTTCAACATTTCAAGACAGCGCTCAGAAAACTCGAGTTCCCACGCAGTGAGATAGCGGAAATCTGCCAGATCCTGGCTGCCATCCTTCATATTGGTCAATTGGACTTCGCCAGCGGGCAAGCTACTTTGACCTCGGCAGAAGAGTCCGGTGGTTATTCCCATGAGGGTGGAGAAACTGTCACCCTCGTGAAAAATAAGGATGTCCTGTCGAGCGTCGCTGCATTCTTGGGCCTTGGAGTCGAAGAGCTTGAGAATAGCTTCGGCTACCGCACCAAGACTATCCACCGGGAGCGCGTGACGGTAATGCTTGACCCGAAGGGTGCCCGCCAAAATGCCGACGAACTCGCGCGCACTATTTACTCCCTCCTAGTAGCTTACCTTCTTGAGACGGTCAATCAGAGAATATGTGCGGCGGAGGATAGTGTTGCTAATACTGTTTCTATCGTTGATTTTCCTGGTTTCTCCCAGGCATGTTCCACTGGGTCCGCATTGGATCAACTCCTTAGCAATGCAGCCACCGAATCATTGTACAACTTCTGTCTACAGTCCTTCTTCGACCGCAAAGCAGATATGTTGGAGCGTGAAGAGGTGGTTGTCCAAGCGACCAGCTACTTTGACAACACGGACGCTGTCCGTGGACTGTTGAAGCACGGCAATGGACTTCTCAGTATCCTGGATGATCAAACCAGGCGCGGGAGAACAGAATCCCAGTTTGCGGAGTCGTTGAAGAAACGTTTCGAAAACAAAAACCCTGCCATTGTGGTCGGTAGCTCAGGGTCCACTCACACAACTGGATACGTGTCGCAGCAAGCCCGATCTGCATTTACTGTAAAACATTTTGCTGGGGAAGTTGATTACCCCATTTCAGGCCTGCTTGAGGAAAACGGAGAAGTTATTTCTGGGGACTTGATGAACTTGATGAAGTCCACCAGAAGTGACTTCGTGAGAGAACTCTTCGGACAAGAGGCATTACAAACAGTGACTCATCCAAAGGAGAAGACTGCTATTATGCAAGCTCAGGTAAGCTCAAAGCCCTTGAGAATGCCCAGCATGGCAAGGCGGAAAGCCAGCCCATCGTCTCGTCTTGCTTTCGATGCACCCACCGCCGATGAACCGGACGATAATGAGAGCTACGGAGGTAGCACAGCCAAGAGCTCTGGAAGGCGGAAAAACGCGATGTCGATGACCGGTATCCAGGGAGCTGCTGGACAATTCCTTTCATCGCTGGAAATCGTCAGCAAATGCCTCAGTTCCCCGGGCTTGAATCCGTATTTTATCTTTTGTTTGAAGCCAAACGACCGGCGAATTGCGAACCAATTCGATAGCAAGTGTGTCCGAGCCCAGGTGCAGACATTCGGCATTGCTGAGATCAGCCAAAGACTGAGGAACGCAGATTTCAGCGTTTTCCTTCCCTTCGAGGAATTCCTTGGTCTTGCTGAGATAGGTAATGTCGTGGTGGGAAGTGATAAAGAAAAATCTGAAGTTGTGTTAGATGAGAAGCGGTGGCCGGGTAACGAAGCTCGCGTTGGCAGCACGGGTGTTTTTCTCAGCGAACGCTGCTGGGCAGACCTTGCAAAGCTGGGTGAGAGAGTTGTTCCTGTCTACCACGCCGACGGTTCGGAGGAAGGGGGTGATGGCCTCCTTCATCCACGTACCGCTGCCTATGGAGATTCCAAGGTCCGACTTCTCAACCCGGCAGACCAGACCCCTGGTACTTTTATATACGGCGATGAAAGTAAACAGGGATATTTCGGGAGTCGCGACCTCGACGGCCGATCTGATGCTGGTGGCTCTGGCCTGAATTCAGGTGATATGTTCCACAACCTGGAGACAAGGGAGCAGATGTTGGAGAAGGGAAATGAAAAGAAAATGGAGGAGGTGGACGACGCAGTTGTTTCTGGTAGTCGCAAACGCTGGATGGCACTCGTCTATTTGCTCACATTCTATGTTCCGGACTTTGCTATCAAGTTCTTTGGTCGGATGAAACGAAAAGATGTGCGAATCGCTTGGCGTGAGAAGTTCGCCATTAATTTGATCATCTGGTTCAGTTGTGCCGTCGCCATCTTCTTCATCGTCGCCTTCCCTGGCTTGGTTTGTCCCACGCAGCACGTTTATTCAGCCTCGGAATTGACTTCCAATAATGGGAGGGATGGTCATCCCTCTTACATTGCCGTTCGCGGCGTGGTTTTCGACCTCGATAAATTCATGCCTAGACACTATCCAGATATTGTACCGCAATCAGCTATGAAAAAATACGCCGGCATTGATGCCACCGGTCTCTTTCCTGTGCAGGTATCAGCGTTATGTCAAGGCAAATCTGGACACATCGACCCCACGGTTCTTTTAGACTACAAATCCACGAACATCTCTGGATCGGCAACGACCATCAGCAATGGAGACCCTAACTCGCTATATCATGATTTCCGCTACTTCACCAATGACTCCCGTCCTGACTGGTTCGCAGAACAAATGAAGGAACTGAGGGCGACCTATCTGAAGGGATATATTGGCTATAGTCCTCAGTATATCTCATCATTGGGTACGAAGTCCCAGAACATTGGAAGCATAAACGGGAAAGTCTACGACTTGACAAATTATATCAGTGGAGGTCGACGGGTCGCCGCCCCTCCTGGGAAGGACATTCCACCTAATGTCGACCGGGAGTTCATGGATCCCTTGGTGGTATCCCTCTTCCAAAGTCTTCCTGGACAGGACCTAAGTAAACAATGGGAACAGCTAAACATAGATGCAGACTTGCGTGACCGGATGAAGATGTGTCTGGATAACCTGTTCTTCGTTGGCAAGGTCGACACGCGTAATTCTGCTCAATGTCAATTTGCACGATATTTCATTCTTGCAATCTCGATCCTGATCTGCTCGGTTGTCATCTTCAAGTTCGCTGCCGCTCTACAATTTGGCCGGAAAAATATCCCCGAGAACCTTGATAAGTTTATCATTTGCCAAGTGCCTGGTTACACCGAAGACGAGGAGTCCCTTCGTCGTGCAATGGATTCTATGGCCCGCATGCAGTATGATGACAAACGTAAGCTGCTTGTTGTTATCTGCGATGGTATGATTATTGGACAAGGAAATGATCGTCCCACCCCAAGGATTGTACTGGACATCTTGGGCGTGCCAGAATCGGTGGACCCCGAGCCCCTCAGCTTTGAGAGTTTGGGCGAAGGTATGAAGCAGCACAACATGGCTAAAATCTATTCTGGTCTGTATGAGGTGCAGGGTCATATTGTCCCTTTCCTTGTCGTCGTCAAGGTCGGAAAGCCCTCCGAAGTCTCACGACCTGGTAACCGTGGAAAGCGTGATTCTCAGATGGTCCTCATGCGCTTTTTGAACCGGGTACACTATAACCTCCCCATGAGTCCCATGGAACTGGAGATGTACCATCAGATCCGTAATATCATTGGTGTCAATCCTACCTTCTATGAGTTTATCTTGCAGGTCGATGCCGATACTGTGGTCGCTCCCGACTCCGCAACTCGCATGGTCGCTTCTTTCCTAGCAGACACGCGGATCATAGGTCTCTGTGGCGAAACAGCTTTGACCAATGCGAAGCATTCAGCAGTGACCATGATTCAAGTTTATGAATACTATATATCTCACAACCTGATCAAGGCCTTCGAAAGTCTTTTTGGCTCAGTCACATGCTTGCCGGGCTGCTTTTCCATGTATCGAATTCGCTCTGCCGAGACTGCAAAACCCCTTTTTGTTAGCCAGGACGTCGTGGAAACCTATGCGGAAATCCGGGTGGACACACTGCATATGAAGAATCTGCTCCACTTGGGTGAGGACCGTTACCTGACAACCCTTCTCCTGAAGTATCACCCTAGTTTCAAGACCAAGTTCCTCTTTGCAGCGAAGGCCTGGACAATCGCACCTGAAAGCTGGACAGTTTTCTTATCACAACGTCGTAGATGGATCAACTCTACAGTCCACAACTTAATCGAGCTGATCCCTCTTGAGCAACTTTGTGGTTTCTGTTGCTTTAGTATGAGATTCATTGTCTTCGTTGACCTTCTCAGTACCGTCATCCAGCCTGTCTCTCTTGCCTACATCATCTACTTGGTCGTTTGGCTTTCCAGAGACTCGTCTACTATTCCGTACACGTCCTTTATTCTCATTGCGGCGATTTATGGTCTTCAGGCCCTCATTTTCATCTTCCGTCGCAAGTGGGAAATGATCGGCTGGATGATTATATACCTTCTGGCCATGCCCGTGTTTTCCGTTGCTCTGCCCCTCTACGCGTTCTGGCATATGGATGACTTTTCTTGGGGAAACACCCGTGTCATCACTGGAGAACAGGGCCGCAAAGTCGTCATCTCAGACGAAGGAAAGTTCGACCCCGCCTCCATTCCGAAGAAGCGGTGGGAGGAGTATCAAGCGGAACTCTGGGAGGCGCAAACATCGCGAGACGACCGTTCGGAAGTTTCAGGGTTCTCGTACGGCACCAAGTCGTATCACCCTACACAGTCCGAATATGGTTTCGCGGGAACTAAACAAATGTCGCAGTTGGAGCTCCCTCGCTACGGGTCCAGGATGTCTCTGGCACCTTCGGAGATGATGAGCCGTCATATGGACATGGAAATGGAGGATCTGTCACACCTGCCTGCCGAGGACGCCATCCTCGCGGAGATCCGCGAGATCCTGCGGACAGCTGATCTGATGACTGTGACGAAGAAGAGTATCAAACTAGAGCTAGAGAGACGGTTTGGTGTGAATCTAGATGCCAAGCGTCCGTATATCAACTCAGGTAAGAGATACCTTTCACTCAGGCATTCCTCCCGAACCTTACTGACTATTTCTGACTCTTATAGCCACCGAAGCTGTTCTGTCGGGCGCGCTGTGATATGAGAGTTCGCCTCGATATGCATCGCATGGAAGACCTAAAAAGAAAATGCCTGTTTCCTTTCGTGGTGTATAAACTTCCCTTACATGATTTAATATTCGCATGTCCAATGTCCCCAAGTTAAACCCATTGTTTGTCTTCCGCTTCCATGTTTTTGGCCTATCTCGACATTGATCTATGAAGTCCATGACTATTTCATCATTACTACACCAGCCTTTATTCGATATCTTTCTCTCCCCTTCATGGCAATCACTTGAGGTCTTTCTGGAAGCATTGCATGTGCGTGTTCCATTTTACACTTGACGTAATCAGCCGGGAGTTGTAAAGTACTTCCTCCTTTTCTGTGTTCTTTGCTTTTCTGGCATTTCAAGTTTGATGGATTTAAATATATCGTTGAGCGTTGAGATTGCACATTTGAATGTCATTTTACAATAGATAATTATTTACAGTGAGTCACATACTAAGGGGAAAGATTGTATAACGCGATTATATGAAACAAATGGGTATAGTAGTCCGATTGACATGGCATTGTCACCACAAGAACTACTGCCGTGGACTTGCCCAGCAGCTGGTATTCTAATGAACCGACATGGTATGTGCTAATTGTCATGCATGTATTTCCAAAATGGACAAAAAATCCAAGTCAGACCTCAACGTACTTCTTAGGCTGACCTAGAACGACGGCGCTACAGAGGGTTCCACAGGTCTATCAGCCATCTTGCGATTTTCCTGCTGCATCCCTAGGATCTCCCAAGCGCGACCCATCATGCCATGTCCTAAACCCTGCGGGAAGGCGCCAACCACTGAGTTTTTAGTTGCGTGTCTTCTTGCCCGATTGCGAGCCAGGCGTTCTTTCTTGGTATTAGCCAATCTGTCTTGTTCTCTTTCCTGGTTGACGATGTCATCGCGCCACTCGACCCAACGTTCGTAGTCCTCACGTTGCCGGAAGACTTGATAGCGGAGCTTGGTTTTCGATGGACGCCAGCCAGCACGACTGCCGTTTTCTGGTGACAGGGTGGATTTCAGGTTGCAGATGTTCGAGTCCTTGGTCAGCTTGAGGAGATGGGCGAAGACGTCTCTGCTCTCCGAGGCGGTCTGTTGGATCTTGTCGCGCTCAGCGCCGGTGTTGGCATGTGTGAGGGGTACGTCGAGCCAGGAGTACATTTCTGCTGAGCGTTGCACCGAGTATGGGTCGAGTATGTTGGCGCGCCGGTTCTCTTCGCGAAGGAAGCGGACGGCTGCTTGGAGGCTTTCTACCTCGGCGCGGAGAATCTCATTCTCGCGCATGGTAGCCAGTGAGAGGGCGTTGTCAACGACGACGCCATCTGTTGCGGCGATTCCAGTTGTGCCGGAGGCGCGTTTGACTCTATCCAGGCGGGCTTTGATGTCCTCTCGCTCGGCCTCGAGGGCTTGGAGGTCCTTGCGCTGCTTTTCCACAACTCCCTCCAGTTCTGTCTCTTTTGTTCGCATATCTTCGATTTTGGTCTCGAGTTCTTTGACCATGGATGCCTTTTTGCTCGCTTCTTGCATCCTTGACTCAACGAGTTCTACTTTGAGTGCCTGTTCTTCGATCGTCTTGTCTTTGACACCTAGTGCCGTTGATGCTTCGTGTATCTCATTCTTAAGACGGCGGATTTCTTCGTCGGCATCGGGAGAAGTCACTTTGTTTGACTTGAGTTCCGAGGCTCTTACGATCCAAGGTGAAGGAAGTCTCTCGAATTCCGATGTGATCGACAAGTCGGACGAAATCGAATCAAGCTCGTCGAGGCTTCCACCCAGACTGCGCAATCTATTGGCGATGAATGACATTGTATCACTACATTCGCTTCCCGACTCCGATGGCTGCGCATAGAGCGTCGAGACCTGGGACATGCTCTTCGTTGCCTCCTCTAGTGTCAATAGCTCCGTCCGGCTTTCGTCGCTGATAAGGAGCGCAACATTTTCTCCAAGATGTCGAGTCAGCTCGGAAAGCTCTTTGGCAGCCTCTTCGGTTTTCTTAAATGGTCCTGCCACATCATGAGACAAAGCGAGTGACCTTGACCGTAGATCCTCAAGGGCCTTGTGGACCTTGCCCATGGCAACCTTGATTCCGCGGGCTTGAGATACCAAAGCTTCCATTTTGTTGAATATGAAATTGCTTTCTTCTTCCTCGCCTTCTGGGACAGAGACCTTCATTTGCAATACTGACTTAAGACGTGATATTAATGATGCTGCGTGATCGATATATGACTGAGTCAACATCGAGCGCATACAAAGCTCGTCAGCAAATGCCTCCAAAGAGTTTGGAAGATGAACCTCCGCAAGGTGTGACATTAGTGCAATAGACCTTTGCAGTTCAATGCCACATTTCTTCGTGTTCAGCTCGTTCTTCCTCATCGCCTCGATCCAGAAGTTCACGGTACGTTCTACAGGTTCCATCTCAAACAAGGTTGCTTTGATACCATCGAAGGTTTCTGCAGAGCAACTGGTGATGTAATTTATAAACCGGTCACAGATAGAAGCGATCCACATGAGTTTCTCAAGAACATCATGCGCCGCAAAGCCATCTTCCAGTGGGGAAGAATCAGGCGCCTGCTCGGGGAATCTCTCCCGGATAGTGCTGCTCATCAAGGATGCTTTGAAGCTAACACGCTTGAAACGCAGGAGTGCAAGAATGCCGTTCTTCTCCCCTTCGAAGTACTCGGGAAGATATAGCTTCAAGATGGACATGTGTTGGGAAGCTTCTTGAGCATCCATACGTTCGAGCTCAACGTCAATAGTCTTAGTCTGTGCTTTGGTGACCGATTGCTGCAGCTTCAAGTTTAGATCCATCATGGCACGAGAACGTGTTGTTAGATCAGTGGCTTCAGCTTCTGTAATCTGGTGAGAAGCTCGCATGTCCTCTAAGTCTCCTTGAAGAGTAGAGACTAGCTCTCGAAATCGCGCCAAAGTGTACTCCAAGTCCTCGATAACTTCATCTTGCTGGGAAATCTTGCGGCACTGTTCGTTGAAGAGGTTTTCCTTGAAGTCAATTTCTTCTTGCATCTGCTTTTCTGTCTCAATATGGTTGTACTCAAGCTCATCGTTAATTTCCTTCAGCGCCTCCAGATCCTCTATGGCAGCGTTGAGTTCGTTAATCTCCTCTTGATAGCGCATGTTCTTATCTGCAAGCTCTTCAATCATCTCCTCCGCACCAAGAGCAGTCTCCAGCTGTTGCTTGAGGTCGTCGACATTATTTTCCGCTCCAAGCAATTTTTCCTTAGTTGTTTCGTACTGAGACTTGATAGTTTCATAGTCCTCAAGGTCCTGTTGTAGTTCTTTAACTTGGTCCCTCAACTCCGATTCTTGCTGCTGCGTCATATCGCGGAGACGTATAAGGGCTTCGCGGAGACGCTCATTTGTCCTCTCCATTTGCAACCATCCATGACTAGATTTCTCTTCTGGACTCATAGTCTGACCGAGCTCCTCATTCTCCTCGCGCAAAACTTCTACTTCCAGCTGGAGTTCCTCCACCCTCAACTTCAACGAGTCAACTTCATGCTTGAAAGCATCAGCTGTTTCTTCGGCCATCTCCCGATCGAGGGCTGCCATTTCCAGGATTGAGTCATGTTCCGCTTGGAGTCGCTCAATCTCTTCCAGTTTCGCCTCCGACTCTTTTAATTTCTTTCGCAGCTCGCTGATTTCAAGCTGCTGTGGCTGGTATTTAGCTTGCAGCTTCTGGATAATGCCCTCAAACTTATCCCGCTCCTGCTGCAGCTTCTCCAAAGCCTTGAGCTTCTCCCGGTCTTCAGTCCGTTTTTTCTCCATCACCCTAAGCTTTGTTTTCAACTCTTCCAGCTCCCTTGTCAGAGCGGTACTCTGGGCTTGCCGCGGCGACGAAGTCTGAGAAAGTCCTGGACGACCAGCGCCTACCCGTGATGGGCCAGAGGCTAGCCGAGACGTTTTAGAAGTTGGCTCCCCGCTCTCCATTTCATCGTCCTCGGCATAATGACCGGCAGTTTCAAGATCCTCTGACTGCGGGCTTGCTCCAGCCTCTTGTTCTTCCGGCGTCTTATTGGAAACGGTGGACCGCAAAGCAGGGCGCTTGGACACCCCACCGGGTGCTGTTGTGACTCCTTGGGGGCTTGGTCTAACAACCCTGTTCGCAGATCCAGAGATCGACGGCCGAGAGGGCCGCGACGCAGATGGGGGGAAAGGAGGGCCCATGGACGTCGACTTGGCGCTGGCAGACGGTCGAGTCTTGGATGTCGCCACGGAAGACCGCGAGGGCCCGCTAATGGAGGAGCGTGGTGTGGCTGTACCTGATAACTGCTTTGTCGGAGATTGTGACTTTGTAGGCGACTGCGGTTGCTAGGCCAAATGAGCACGCAAGGTCCCATCACCTCGTAGTTCATTATGTACATACCTTCAAGGACAATCGCTGGGACGCGGCTTTCGTTGCGGGACTCGGGCTGGCAGAGCTGGTGCTATGTCTCTTCGTACTGTGCATCCCACTCGGCTTTTTGATCCCCAAGCTGCTCGCAGAAGCACCAGTTTGGGCCCGCCCTCTGATGTGCAAAGCATTCGTAGTCCCCTTAGTAACCACTTTGGCTTCTCTTGCAGGTGGACCAATAACGGTGGCAATGGCAGTTGGTCGAACGAACATGCCAAATCCAAATTCGCAATCGAAATAACGTTCTCCCTGGATGGCTCCATCGTTCTTTCCCGTGGGATCGTCCAATTCGATGCCAATCCAATCTCCAGCAGCGAAATGAGTCGTCCCAACGAACCGCACGGTGGCCTGCCGACCGTCGGTCAGTGTGACCACATGGCCGGGAATTAAATCATCCATGATCAAGCATCCAGAAATGAAGCCCGTGCGCGGACAATGATCCTAGATATCGAGTGTACCGCACTGCGGTTGGATAGGGGCCGTTGTTGATGTTGTTTATTAGTTAGTCGGCGGAACCTCCGCTCGGAGCCTCAGGACGCGATCCGCGGCGAAACTGTTTGGCAGCCTCAGGCACTGAAGATTCTCCTTGTTAGCGTTAAGTATGGAACGCTTATACACCTCGACTTTCTAATTCATAACTGGATTATCCTGTGGACAGTGATAATAGACTGTGTATAATAATGCAGGTACAATATATATACCTCTAGATCTATAGACAAAGAAAGAAACCATATGTATAGTCGTTGTTCATACTCTTCATAACATGCGTAGCACGTAGTAATTATAAATATACAAAGTCTATCCAAACGAACTATCGACCCTCTATTCAATTCGAAGTCTTGAATAAGTGTGGAAAACAAGTCCTAAGTTCTTCCAAATTCCGAATCAAGTATTGCGAAGCCGGGGTGTCCGGCAAAGGGAGCTCTGGTTCAACAAGGTGAGCCGTAGTCCAGCCGCGAGCCGCGGCATGCTTGCAGTTCAAACCGGAATCATCTATAATGGCCAGTTAGTATTGAGCCGCGATCCTTTCACCGAGGCTATCGAATACATACCGACAAAGTAGCATGTCTCCGTACTCGGGGCCCTAGCCTCCCTCTCCGCCTTCGCGTACATCTCCTGGGTTGGCTTGCAGACCAGAGGGGGCTGCGAATAGTCACAGTAGGTGATGCCCTCAAACATATCATCCACCTCCAACAATTTCACGACCCGTGTGCCGTGGGTGACATATGCGTTGGTCAGAAGCCACGGCCTCACTTTGCTCCTGTCGATGTCTTCGAGTAACTTGCGTAGCCGAGGATCGGGTTTCAGAATGCGGTCCAACGGTAAGGCATCATCAACTTCGCAGTTAAATTGAAGAGGATCTATTTTATGGTGACGGGTGAGACCTTCAATTGCAAGCCCGTACTCCTTGTAGTATTTCATGTGCAGCATATGAGCGTCCTCGGCGCCGAGGGAAAGGTGTTTGACGAAGAATTTGTCTATAGAAGAAACGCAGATAATTAGTCGAGGTCCTGTACTATGTCTCAATTCGAAGTATGAACTCACGGATCAGCGTTTGCATCTCATCGTGGATGTTACTCTCTATATGCGAGCATCGGCATTTAGTCTGACCTTCCCCGCTAATGTTGGGGGGAGAGGGAGATGGATTTTCTTACTTCTGGAGTAAAGCTGCGCAAATCTCACGTAAGTATAGAAGAAAATAATCCATGAACTGCATGCTCACATACACAATTATCTATGTCAAAGAAGAATACCGGTCTAGAATCCGGAGCCGCGCTGGTCGCATCGTTGGATGGAGACATGACGGTTCTGAAGGGAGGGATACAGGGATTGAAAGAGAAGGCAGTTCGGATGCGAGTAACGGGTGATGGAGACGAGATCTGAGGTCTGGAGGAGAAGTAGTATTCATGAGAAGATCTAAACAGCAATGACCGGGAGAAAAAATGACTCATAGTGTGAGAAGCACAAGAAGAGAATATGAATTAATGCAGGCATGTTATGGAGTACTACTGATGTACTGTACCGTACGGAGTACATACAAGACACAGTGATTATTATCGTTATTAGCCAATAACCGCTGGTTATGCCACCATGTCTGTCCACAGGCAGTTTAGCGTCTCACGAGAGCTGGGCGGTCGGCGAGCCATCGGACTTTTTGTCTCTTTTCTTTTGGAGACAACACAATGTCTCCATTCCCAACTACTTACTTACTCCCAGGCCGTCTGACTTGTCAGGCGCTGATTCGAAGCTGGAGACGTTCCAGCCTGGCAAAATCTGTGAAGGATTGTTATTATTACTAGAGTCACGGGGTGTTTTTGTTTGTTTTTTTTTTTTTTAAAAAAAAAAAAAACAACAAAAAAAAGGGCATTCACTCACAGGGATAATTTTCTCGTGAAAGCTCCCAAAAGCCATGGCAGCAGCTCAACTTCCAGCGGGTAGTATAGCTACTGGGCTACCAAAAAATGAGGAAGTTCGGGAATTTGAGAAGATTTTGAAAATAAGTGACGATATTTTTACTGGAACTCACCCTAGATTGAAGGTTCCCCAGCAGTTTGTGCGCAAACCTGCGTCGCGCAACCCCCCTACTTCAACTCCAACTCAGGTAAAAGCAAGTGAACGACCGAGGTCTTCCACATGGAATGTACCTCATCCCATTCCAACGCCGTCAAAACCTGCGAGCGCATTGACTACAAATTCCGGTGACGGGCTGTCTGGCACGACCGGACCCTCGCGTATTGTACCAAAACCTACATCTGAAATTGATCCTATCTTCCTGACCAAGTCGGATGATCTAGTCAGAGCAGAACTACAGTTACAGCGCCAGAGGGTGGAAAGAGCTTTGCGGGAACAACTTGAGCAAAAGAGACAGGAGTCAAGGCAAAAAGCCTCCGTACAGGACGCGAAGCCTGACTTCGATGTTTCTGATGTCTTAAATAAAGCATTCGAGATGGTCAGGCCTTCCCCCTCAATTGATGGTCCTGGTGCTGGAGCGCCCAGTGATTCGTTTGATGAGAATTCGTTCTACTCTAGTAGAGCCCCTGACTCCCCGCAGCAGGGCGACCAACAAAAACCCTCACCTGCACCTCCCTCTAACTCAGATGAGCATGTCACAGACGCTCCAGCAGAGAATTATTCAGATGAGTTGCAACGGCTTGAAGCCCTCAACCGAACTGAATCGGATCAGGATATGCAAGATACTTACCCGGTTGCAGACCATAGAATGCCCTACCAGAAACAGCCACGCCCTGCTGAGGCAGATGTCGCAGTTCACAAGTACCAGGAACCTCAACCAACAGAAGCATTCGAAGAGCCGGAGTACTCACCACCAGCTCCGGGTGTGGCGCCAATGGAAAGGGGAGAGAACTGGGATCCCCAGCGAGGTTACCCCGGCGCAGCCAAGAGACGAGGTCCGGAAACTCGACAGCCCGACCGTGCCCGCCATGCCAACAGATTGAATTCGCCTGGGGAGGATGTAAGGGTTGTACGAAACCATATCACGTCCCCGGCAGCACCACGACCATCCAGGGTTTCTCCTTTGGCCGTTGCCAAAGTTCCCTCCGTCCATCAGCACAAAGTCTCACGTCCAGAATACGGCGCGGAACATCAGGCAAGTCCCGATGCTCCACCCCAACAGTTGATGCCTAGAAAGCGCAGGAGGCTGCATGAGGATCGAGACCGGTCTCGCGCGATCACATACAGAATGCAAGCTGGAGCCCCAGATGAGACTTACATCAAGGAGGAGCCGGTTTCGCCACCGCCATTTGCAGACGCTTCTCCAGCATACCGTAGTCGTCCACCTCAGGAAAGGCCAATCTATATTGATATCGCTTCCCCCCACTACACACCGGTAATAGAAAGGAGAGAGCCTCAGATCAGAGATCCGGCCTATGAAGTAGACGCTTATGATATTCGTGGCGACTCTGGAATCACCCGAACCGTTTCACGGTTGAGTACCAGACGACCAGTTCGTGATGACCAAGACCTGCGGAGAGTTGCAAGTCTCCATCAAGCTCGGCAACCTGAGTATGCTCGTGAATACATTGACCAAACTAGTCCCCATGCTATGCGAGCTGCGTCTTACGCTATTGTTGAGCGTCCACCGCTAGATAGAACCAGGTATTATGACGAGCTCGCGCCGCCTCCGACACGACGCTATGTTCCAGCGGGAGAATCCCCAACCTCGCTACAGTATCAAGAGGCATATTACGATGAGGAGCCTCCAAGTCGTATGATGGCGCCTCCCACACGAAGAATTGTGGTTGATGAGCAGGGAAACCAATACTATGAAACCGTGCCTGCGCCGAGGATCCAAGCAATGCCTCCCCCATCCAGCCGTATACCCATTCCGAGAAGCGAGGTCTACGACGACCATCCATCGGTACGCTATACGAGTGTTAGGGCTCCATCAGTTCTTGAGGATCCGTACGGTACTCGGAGGTACGTGCAGGACATGCCACCTCCTCAGGGTGCCTATCGGCGAGTCCCCGACTTCGCTCGGCCGGCCCCGAGCGAGCGACGCCCTTGTGTGGCACCATTCGATGAGCGGGAGCCACTGCCACGCAGCGCCAGTGTTCAGGTCACCGACTACTCTACCCGGCGCCCGCATTACATCGAGGAGACTGAAATTCCACGCGAGAGGATCGTCAGAATGCCCAGTGTACGACCACCAACCACTCGGTATGATGAACCGCGGGAAGTAATTCAACGAGTAGAGAGTGCCCGGCCAGCCGGCAGGGATGTGAGCGTATATATGGAGGATGATCCACGACGGCCCAGAGAATATATTGAGCGGCCCGTCTATCTTTCTGCACGACCGGTGGCTAGAGAAGAACGCTACTACGACAGCGGTGAACCCGAGAGGGTGGTGATCGATGGCGGACCCCATCGAGTACCTCAACGCTACTGAATGTGAAGACTTGTCTGTTATGAACGCGTGATCATTGACCGAGGGGTTGATTTCGCGGCATCTGTCTTGCAATAGCTCATGTACAGAGCACGATTTTCCTAATATCCCAGCCGGCTGCAGTTTCCCTTGTACATTCGATGTTCTTTCTAGGGAAGGTCACCCGGTCTCACCGTTGTGAATATTTGCATCAAAAAGACCATTCCAGTTTAAAAGTTCCCACCTTAATGACCGGAACAGAGATAAAAGATTACTATAGAAACCTGGTTTTTAGAAGATCCGGGCCTGTATAACACATCCCGGGCCATGGATTATTGTCCTTTGCAAGAGTAGGCAACTAGACCGCAATCGCAATGCACCAACCCATGGATTTATGATTCTAGACGCGGGAGAAAACACCGTTTACCAGTCGTATGATTGCCATTCTTGGCATAGGGCTGTTTCCTTCGCATGCTAGGTTGACATGAGATCAAACAAGGCCATCGCTGAAGAGGGCAAGTCGTCGTAAGACCGGACCCTCGAGATTCTCGAGATGTGGCCTACCCCCATAACATGCAGAACTGAACCATTCGCCAGAACCGCACAGGGAAACAGGACAACCATATAAATCCAATGTGCACAGTACAGCATATGAAGACCATCCACTTTATCATCGCCACAGCTAGCAACATCACATTCGAGAGCCTACTACTCCCCAACAAGAACACCACCTACCTCCAGGGTCCGCCATAGTAGAACAGTTCCCCACCAAAACAATCCCACCTCACACAACACAGATACACAGCATACCCAGCAATCTCTACATAATCTGACGGGCATTGCATAAGCAGTGTATGGAGGGACCGTCACGTACTCCGTAGACGGCTTATGAATTGCGCCAGGTGACACTGGGACGCAGAAAGGTAGATTATCTCCGATGCGTTCAGGGGTTCCTCCCTGCTGGGTTCTTATCCCCCTCCTTTAGAAAAAACGGTGCGGTTTACCTGGAATCGGTATGTGGTGGTTTTCTTTGTGCGACGGGGAATAAGTGCGACTTTGAGCTGAGGAAGTAACCTTCTGTGGAGCTGATCCACTGCATGACGTCGTTTGTGTGATCTTGGGTTTGGATTGGGGAGAGGTTCGAGGGAGGTTTTTTTTTTTTTTTT